>JAPXFY010000018.1:4626281-4631064 GCA_030674185.1 Monoplex corrugatus
GCCGATTGAAAGAAGAGAAGAAATCAACGTGTCATATTTTCTCTGTACATCTGTCATGTTTTCTTTGTACATCTGTCATGGTTTTTATTGTGTATATCTGTCATGTTTTCTTTGTACATCTGTCATGTTTTCTTTGTACATCTGTCATGTTTTTTTCTTTGTACAGTTGTCACATTTTCTTTGTACAACTGTCATGTTTTCTTTGTACAACTGTCATGTTTTCTTTGTACAGTTGTCATGCTTTCTTTGTACAGCTGTCATGTTTTCTTTGTACATATGTCATGCTTTCTTTGTACAGCTGTCATGTTTTCTTTGTACATATGTCATGTTTTCTTTACATTGTCAGCTCTTTTTGTTTTTCTTGTAATGTCATGTTTCTTTGTACATTGTCATGTTTTCTTTGTACATATGTCATGTTTCTCTGTATAGTCGTTTCTTGTACATATGTCATGTTTTCTTTGTACATATGTCATGTTTTCTTTTGTACATATGTCATGTTTTCTTTGTACATATGTCATGTTTTCTGTCATATGTCTGTTTCTTTGTACATATCAGTTCTTGTGCATGTCATGTTTTCTTTGTACATATGTCATGTTTTCTTTGCACACATGTCATGTTTTTCTTTCTACATATCATGCTTTCTTTTGTACATCTGCCATGTCTTCTTTGTACAGCTGTCATGTTTTCTTTGTACACCTGTCATGTTTTTGTACAGCTGTCATGCTTTTTGTTCAGATCTTTTTTGTACACAACTTATGGCAAAATCCATCAGAAATGGGCACATCAGACAAAGGCCGTGCCAGAAGGGTGCCAGTGTAGTCACAGTTAATGTGTTGGTAAGAACAGTGGACTGAATAGTCTAAGATGATTAGGTAGGGGTGGACAGGTAAGTTTTTAACTGTGATTTGAAGAGACAAAAGATGGGTAGATCTCTCAGATTATCCAGGTAAGGGTGAATAGGTAAATATTTAACTGTGACTTGAAGAGACAAAAGATGGGCAGATCCCTTGGATCATTGGGTAACGAGTTCAAAACAGATGGTGCGTCAAAACTAAAAACACATTCTCCAACATCTCTCTGAGGGTTTCATGTTTGCACCATCAGAAACTTTGGCTGGCGGTTGTCTGGCGAACCAAAACATCTTCAAAGAGAAACGTATGAACGGAGTACAATAAGACATATTTGACTGACGAAACAAAACAGGCGCAAATGTTCAGCCATCTGGCCTTTGGCAAGCACACATAAACGACAGCAATAGAAATCACATCACTACAGTCAGCACACAATGACAGACAAACGTTGTTGTACATTCCTGAATCCAGTCAACTGAAATTTGTTGTTTTTCAGCGTTCCGAGTTTTGTCAGATGTGTGTATGCACGTTGTTTTACGCGCACTGTGCAGGTGGTATGTTTCTGCATAGTCTGCATTCTGTGTCTCCAGTGGGTGTGCACGCTGGGGCTGAGTGTTTTCATGTTTCTGTATAAGCCACTGGATGTTGACATGACTCACAGGGTCCTTGAGGTACATGTTTTATGTTCTGTGTGCGTACACACACAAAGGGGGTTTGAGAAGGTCTATATATAAATCACGCGTAAGATCTACAGTGCCATATATCAAAGGACATTTTCTTTAGCACAGCGAAACACTTATTATAAACAGAAAAAAAAAATTAGGAAAAACCAAATACAAAATGCAGGATGTATCGTTTTAAGACTTTAGCTTGGTCCTCCAGTGCACGTGCTTCCCACTTTCAGACACACAGTGAATTGAAGATGTTGCCACTCGATGAACAAAGGAAAGTGGACTCTACTAAATATCTGTTAAACAGTGTCATCATTGGTGATATTTTGAGACCTGAAATTAAATGAAAGCCCATCACTGAGTTTTTAAAAGAAATGAATTAATACCTGTAAGGTCACGCTTGCAACGTACACTTATGTAGTCATGGATCTGGAATGGACATAAAAACAGATTCTATATTTCATTTATTTATTTATTCTCACCAGCATCTAGTTTGGATCTTCTGACACACGACTTGCTATATACCACACTGACCTAAAGAAGGGAGACAATGCAAATTTACTAGAAAGTCAAGTTAAACAACTCATTAAATTAAATGCCATATTGAAAGCAGCTATCCCACTTATTTAAAATTTACGCTGATGGAATACAATGACTGAAAAGACAGTTTTGTGTTTTTAATACCTGCTCCTAAATTAGAGAAATCTCTTCACATAGGATCCAACAAATCAGTATTTACATGTGAACCTTTTGCAATATTGATGGCTTTAAATTGCTGGATAAAGTTTTCTTGGACAATATTACAGATTCTTCATTTTGCATCAAATCAACATTAACGTTTCAAGTTCAGGAACTGTAAAGATTTTAAACAAGGTCAGAAATGATAATAGAAATTAGTTACTAAATTCATATTTTATCCTTAGACTGACTGACGTGGTGTTTTATGACAGCAGTGTAAACAGTGGGGGAGTCTGTACCGGTGTGTGTGTCACTGCCTCACTATCGGCACCTTGAAATTCTGCTGACGTGGTTTTCCTCACTGTAAAATGATGTCACTCATGGAACTGTACAGCATCAAGACCACCATCCCCATTATGATGACGTTATCAGCCGTCATAGCATTGTGAACATTGTGCCAAGTTCTGTGGTCCTTTGTGCCATGATCTTGTGGTCACCTGAATTTCGATGTCCATCTCCAGTAGCACCCTGTGAACATGTAAGTACTGCACTTGGTTGCTTTGGCGTGTAACTGCTGGTAGTGTTGATTAGGTTTTGTCCTGATGTTAAATGTCTTCATTGTGGACTGCAGTGCCTCTTGCCAGACTCTGATCTAACTTTTCTTTGCATTCTTCGTTCCTTGAATCCATATTGTTTTATACAGATATAAATGTGACCTCCCACCACGAAATCAGTCTTAACTCGCGGTCAGTCGAACAGCACTAGGAGCTGAAAAGGTGACTGAGGGTCTATCTGGGGTGTTTTGACCTTTTCTCAAATTTTTTTTCTGTAGACTATAATCTATCCCCCACAGAATTTTTTTTCTTGAAAAAATATTATTAATCAATTTAAATCGGTATTTTAATGCACTGATCGCAGCAGAAAGAACGTAATTCTACCAAGTACCTATTTTTGTCTTATTATGAACCGTAACCTGTACAGTACCTGCACATGTAATATACTGATGGAAAGCTCTTTTGTGCATCTTTCAGAAAATGACAGTGACAATTAGAAACAAACTGGGTCAAAGCCACCAAATGAAGAGATTTAAGGACAATGTGTAGAAGAGCACACACACACAAAAAAACCCTTTAGAGGCTGTTTTCTCAAAATGGCCGTTATACAACTTAATGACTTTAAACATACATAATCTACATTTTTTTTTTGAGTACAAGCTTTATTCAAGTAGCGAAATAATCTGCAGAATGTACACTTTCATGATTTGTATACCTCAAAATGCCCAAAATGCTAGTTAAGACTGATTTCGTGGTGGAAGGTCACATTTCTCTTTTTTATGCAGGGATCAGTGTAGAGACTAGTTAAATCAAATGTTGTTTCTGAGTATGTCATAAGCTCCTAGCTTGCTGCTGGTCAAACATGTTATATTCCAGCGGAATTTCAGTTCGATGCCCATACATGTCCCAGTTTTTAAAGTGGACTGTACACACAAGGTCCAGTACCTCGAGTTCAATCCCAGACTGTAAACTGTAAACTAAAAACTGATTGGTGCCCGTTATGTGGTTATGCTCCTGGGATTGTCATATCCCCATCTTGCCAATTAAATTGTAAACAAGGTAACTGATGACTGGGTCCGAATGGGTCAATGCAGCGCATGAACAGTCCCCTATTGCTGAGTGAAATGCCACTGAGTGGCGTCGGAAGCAGGTAGATAATAGTCTAGAGAGTGGTGTAGCACTGGTTCTCTGGGTCCCATTCCAACGCCTTCGAGCTTCAGGTCTTTCTTTTTTCACCAAACTTTTATCAAATCAAAGCGCATCTTACGGTGACAGAGGAGTTTGAATTTATTCAAGACGGTTTCAAGGCATGTGGACAATCTTTATGCTCTTCATCCATTCTTTTATTTTCACATTCCTGGAAAGTTGAACTCCTGAGCCTAAGAAAAATGAAATATAATTTTTGCCAACCCAGGGAGATAATATTGGACAGACTTGCAGGATGGCTGAGGACATAGAGGGTGGGAGATTCACTTGCAGCAACAAGGGATAGATACATATAGAGGGCCATGATCACCAACGTCAGGTGACAGGGCACATGATGATGAATTAGTTGCCGTTTAGATTTATTTTATCAGAAAGAAAGGAACACAATTTGGCCATCTTGTGGCGGAATGCAGTGACTAAGACCAAAGTAATTTCTGTGACAGTGTTCTCCATCAAATACTGTCCTGGTCGACAGTATGTCGTGTGTGTAAAACCAATGGGGTAGACAGGTACCTACCGCAGTGTGTGCCCACTTGATGTTATTGTTTGAAGTGATGGCTGTTACACCCTGTCTTCTTGCTACACTCCTTGACTGCATGCACACATAGAATAGTGTGCTCTGATGGCGTGCACAGCTTCACACACACTCACACACACACACACACACACACACACACACACACACACACACACACACACCACACACACACACACAATATATATATATATATATATATATTATATATATATATATACATATATATATACACACACGCACACACCACACACACACACACACACACACACACACACACACACACAC
>JAPXFY010000018.1:4631164-4633664 GCA_030674185.1 Monoplex corrugatus
CATCAGTCAGATACGTCTTATTGTACGCCTGTCTTGTTTCGTCAGTCATATACGTCTTGTTGTATGCCTGTCTTGTTTCATCAGTCATATACGTCTTATTGTACGCCTGTCTTGTTTCGTCAGTCAAATACGTCTTATTGTACGCCTGTCTTGTTTCGTCAGTCATATACGTCTTGTTGTATGCCTGTCTTGTTTCATCAGTCATATACGTTTTATTGTACGCCTGTCTTGTTTCATCAGTCATATACGTCTTATTGTACGCCTGTCTTGTTTCGTCAGTCATATACGTCTTGTTGTATGCCTGTCTTGTTTCATCAGTCATATACGTTTTATTGTACGCCTGTCTTGTTTCATCAGTCATATACGTCTTATTGTACTCCTGTCTTGTTTCATCAGTCATATACGTCTTATTGTACGCCTGTCTTGTTTCATCAGTCATATACGTCTTATTGTACTCCTGTCTTGTTTCATCAGTCAGATACGTCTTATTGTACGCCTGTCTTGTTTCATCAGTCATATACGTCTTATTGTACGCCTGTCTTGTTTCATCAGTCATATACGTCTTATTGTACGCCTGTCTTGTTTCATCAGTCAGATACGTCTTATTGTACGCCTGTCTTGTTTCGTCAGTCATATACGTCTTGTTGTATGCCTGTCTTGTTTCATCAGTCATATACGTTTTATTGTACGCCTGTCTTGCTTCGTCAGTCATATACGTCTTGTTGTATGCCTGTCTTGTTTCATCAGTCATATACGTTTTATTGTACGCCTGTCTTGTTTCATCAGTCATATACGTCTTGTTGTACGCCTGTCTTGTTTCATCAGTCATATACGTTTTATTGCACGCCTGTCTTGTTTCATCAGTCATATACGTCTTATTGTACGCCTGTCTTGTTTCATCAGTCATATACGTCTTATTGTACGCCTGTCTTGTTTCATCAGTCATGTACGTTTCATTGTACGTCTGTCTTGTTTCATCAGTCAGATACGTCTTATTGTACGCCTGTCTTGTTTCGTCAGTCATATACGTTTTATTGTACGTCTGTCTTGTTTCATCAGTCAAATACGTCTTATTGTACGTCTGTCTTGTTTCATCAGTCATATACGTCTTATTGTACGTCTGTCTTGTTTCTTCAGTCATATACGTCTTATTGTACGTCTGTCTTGTTTCATCAGTCATATACGTTTTATTGTACGCCTGTTTTGTTTCGTCAGTCACATACGTCTTATTGTACGCCTGTCTTGTTTCGTCAGTCATATACGTTTTATTGTACGTCTGTCTTGTTTCTTCAGTCAAATGCGTCTTATTGTACGCCTGTCTTGTTTCTTCAGTCAAATACGTCTTATTGTACGTCTGTCTTGTTTTTTCAGTCAAATACGTCTTATTGTGCGTCTGTCTTGTTTCTTCAGTCAAATACGTTTTATTGTACGTCTGTCTTGTTTCTTCAGTCAAATACGTCTTATTGTACGTCTGTCTTGTTTCTTCAGTCAAATACGTCTTATTGTACGTCTGTCTTGTTTCCTCAGTCATATACGTCTTATTGTACGCCTGTCTTGTTTCGTCAGTCAAATACGTCTTATTGTACGTCTGTCTTGTTTCGTCAGTCATATACGTCTTATTGTACGTCTGTCTTGTTTCGTCAGTCATATACGTCTTATTGTACGTCTGTCTTGTTTCTTCAGTCATATACGTCTAATTGTGCGTCTGTCTTGTTTCTTCAGTCATATACGTCTTATTGTAATCCGTTCACACGTTTCTCTTTGAAGATGTTTTGGTTTGCCAGACAACCGCCAGCCAAAGAAAAGTTTCTGACGGTGCAAACATGAAACCTTCAGCGAGATGTTGGAGAATGTGTTTTTAGTTTTGACGCATCATCTGTTTTGAACTCGCTACCCAATGATCCAAGGGATCTGTCCATCTTTTGTCTCTTCAAGTCACAGTTATAGATTTACCTGCTTAACCCTAACCTGGCTGATCTAACGGATCTGCCTATCTTATGTCTCTTCAAATCAAAGTTAAAGATTTACCTGCTTAACCCTTACCTGGTTGATCTAAGGGATCTACCCATCTCTAGTTTCTTCAAATCACAGTTTAAGATGTACCTGTCCATCCCTACTTGACCACCCTACACCACTCATTCCACCATTCTTGCCAACACACTAACCGTGCTTACAATGGCACACGTCTAGCATTGCATTTCTCTATTGTGCCCATTTCTGATGGATTTTGCCGGCATTTGTATAGAAAAGACAGCTGTACAAAAAAATCATGACAGTTGTACATAAAAATGGTAAATCTGTACAAAACCCGTGACAGTTGTACAAAACCCGTGACAGTTGTACAAAACCCGTGACAGTTGTACAAAACACGTGACAGTTGTACAAAACCCATGACAGTTGTACAAAAAACGTGGCAGTTGTACAAAAACGTGACAGTTGTACAAAACCCATGACAGTTGTACAAAAACGTGGCAGTTGTACAAAAACGTGACAGTTGTAC
>JAPXFY010000018.1:4641164-4643664 GCA_030674185.1 Monoplex corrugatus
GGGACACTTTCTAGCCTGTAAGACAAAGGTAGGGGAAGGTGGCACTGACCCTGTCTAAAGCTCAACAGTCGATAGCTGTATAATGTATACACACACCTGGGTTACCAAGACACAGAAGGTTATCAGGTTTACTGACGGAAGTGGAGATGATCCAGATCTGTTGTCACGCAGACCAGTACAATCAAAATCAATGTCTTCAGTAACCAGGAAAAAAAATCAGAATGCGCATGTAATACATCCGGACAAGACAGGCGCAAATTTTCGGCCAACTGGCCTTTGTCAAGCGTAAGTCACAAACAAACACCAAATGCAGATCACAAAAAAATCAAATAATAAGGCAGCAGGTCAAAACACGAATGACATGCATGGTTTACTTTTACACACGCTACCAACAAATGCCTGTCAATTAACATCAGGAAAAGAGTTCTTGGCTGTTATATAGAACCGATACTGTTGTACAGTTATGAGGCGTGGACAGTCAACATTTAAAGTCAGAACAAGATTGAGGCAACTAAAATGTAGTTTCTAAGAAAAATGTGTCTTCAGTGCTTAGATTAAATGAAGCCTGGTACACACTAGCTGAACACCACCTAGACACAACAATGGAACAATGCCCATAACTCTGATCACAGAGAACAGAAAATCAAAGAAGGATGTTGCGATGATCTCTTTCTTCTCAATACACAAATGTTGTTTCTAGCAACGTTACTTTTACAGCTAAAAGAAGTTTCCTAGACTTGAGAAAGTAATTGATGTGTCCTTTGCTTCATACAGATAGATAACAAACAAACACAACCACCAGAAGTATATCCACTCAAGCAGTTGAGTACAGAAAGAAACGAACACTAAGACAGCAAGTCACAACACAAATGACTGGCATGGCTTTTACCCAAGCTACCAACAGACGCCTATCAATTAACACCAGGAAGAGAGTTTTTGAGTGTTGTAAAGAGCTGATCCTGTTGCACAGTTGTGAGGCGTGGACATTCAACACACAAATTAGGAACAAAAATTAAGGCAACTGAAATGTGGTTTCTAAGAAGAAAGTTGAGAGTTCCATGGACAGCAAAGGAAACAAACGAGAAATTCTTGAAGGACAGAGACACAACAAGATCATTAATAAAGAAGATTAGAAAAAGACAAGCGATATTTATTGGCCATTTTACGAGACAAGAGAAACTAGAGCACCTGGTCACAACAGGAAAGCTGGAGGGAAAGAGAACACCAGATAGACCCAGGGAGAAAGTATTGGACGGACTACAGGGTTTCTGAGGACGGAGAGGGTGGGAGATGTACTTGCAACGACAAGGGATAGATTGATATGGAGGGCCATGATAGCCAACGCCATGTGGCAGGGCACTTAGTGATGATGATGATGATGATGATGATGATGATGATGATACCACACTATAGCGATCAGTGCTGCTTAACTGGAAGTTTCATTTCCTCTGTAACTCTGAACTACCTGGTCATAAAGGACTGTACAGTTACCCCACTTGACACACTGTATATGTATGTAACTCTGAACTACCTGGTCATAAAGGACTGTACAGTTACCCCACTTGACACACTGTATATGTATGTAACTCTGAACTACCTGGTCATAAAGGACTGTACAGTTACCCCACTTGACACACTGTATATGTATGTAACTCTGAACTACCTGGTCATAAAGGACTGTACAGTTACCCAGCTTGACACACTGTAGGTAACTCTCAACTACCTGGTCATAAAGGACTATACACTTACCCCACTTGACACACTGTGTCAGTATTTATCTGTATGTTTCTTGGCTAGATCATTACTGTATCGTAGAAAAAGATGAAAACAATTTACAATAGTGTCAATTGGAAATGAAAGGGTAACACTTCAAATGGCGTGTCACTAAACATACACACACACAAAAAAAAAGAATAAAAAGAATTTCCCTTCCTTCAGCTGTAAATAAAATTGTCCACATTTTAAACTGTCAAACTGAGTCATAACAACACCATCTTACTCAAGATGGAATTTTAGTTTCGTTCAAAACATGGCTCAGTGGCAGAATAATTCCGCTTGTCACTACTGACAGTACCCGACTAGGATGGTCAGTGCTACCATGTTTCTTGGACAAGCCAACTCTGACACAAGCAACCAGCTTCACTCAAGATGGAATAAAGATCTAGCACCAGGCGCCACACCAAACTTGATGACTCCATCATATCTACAGAGGTCATAACTAAAAGAACAGCAACCTTCTTTTTCCACCACCAGAACAGGCAAACTACATGGAGATTAAGTAGACTCAAGAACATTGAGTACAGGAGGAACCTTTCTGGAATATTTTCACGCCCTTTCTCTGTTATGCGAGCAACCCACATGGCAGGAAAGAATCCAAGCAATGATCTTGGGTCTCTCAATTTACTGTTTGAACAGTTTTACACTGTACAGTTTTGGCTTCCCAGCACCTTGGCTCTGTATATAGTTTCCTGAATTTCCCCTTAGCATCATATTGAGCAAG
>JAPXFY010000018.1:4646523-4649023 GCA_030674185.1 Monoplex corrugatus
TGACGTACCTGGAGAGTTACAGCCCCTGAGATATATTGTGGTTGTGTTGTCAATGATTCAACCTCCAGAACACAAATCACACACAACGTGAGGGGGGGGGGGGTGTGGGGGGGGAGGAAGGAGAAGAGTAAGGTGTGCGACCCCTGACTAAAGCCATCATCCTCCCTCTGTCATATTTTTTTCACCAAGATTTCAGAAAGGCAAGAAGGCCAGTTGAGCTTCTGAGGCAAGGACCTAGGAAACGCACCTATCTCTCCAATATTTTCATGCAAGGGCAGTAGGGCAAATGCCTGCTCGACACGATTTTCAAATGCAATAGGATTTTGTTAGAGTGCACTGCCGAGAAGGCACATGGGCCCGACTCACTTTTTGCCCACTTCTGAAGGACTAGATGTTCAGTTGTTTAATTTTCCGGTCAAACTGAGGAGAAAAGTCAAAGCCTCAATGACACACGAAGCCCAGAACCTCGAGTTTAGTTATTGGCGAGCGATCGTCTGAACACTTTCCTGCTTAATGTCTTTAGTTAAGAGGCTGTTTTTAAAAAGGCTAACTCACTCCATGAATGAGAATTACTCTCATTAGTTGGGCGGCTTTGTAAGCAATGTCTTTAGTAAGTTGGATCAAAACAGGCACTGCCGAATTCTATTAACAGACATCCAGTAGCAGGGTAGGATTTCCTCTGGTATGCACCTCCATGGTGGCTAGACATCTATGGCTCCTGTAGGATTTCTGGCATTGGTACCTGTACTGAGTGAACCTGGGGCTGTGGTGTGTTGTGGCGCCAGAATTATTGGCATGGGATCAATGCCATAGAGGCGGTATACAAGTGGAGACAAAACAACAAGAAACAAAAACCAGCAGCAACAACAATAACAACAGTGAATCTGCTACCTGGCTTACAGGTGTCTCTGTTATCAGCCTTCTATCTGTCAGGGGAGTTAATAGGTAAGGTGTGCACTTGAACCCCCATCAGATAAGGACAATGTTGCAAGTACACCTGTCTCCCAAAGGCGCCATCTTTTCCTGGTATCCAGTAAAACCTACAGATGTGTCAGCTGTTGTAAATACAATGTAACTGAAATCCTTTCATCTCTCTCAGCCACCAACACCCATCACCTCCCTTTCCTCACACCCTCTCTGTCTTCCTCTCCACCCACCTCCCCCATCTCCATTCGCTTCCAGACTGACGTCGTGGTATCAGTCACCAATACAAAGCACCCTGTCCTGGTATCAGTCATCAGTACAAAGCCCTGTCCTGTTTATCAGTCATCAGTACAAAGCACCCTGTCCTGTTTATCAGTCATCAGTACAAAGCACCCTGTCCTGGTATCAGTCATCAGTACAAAGCACCCTGTCCTGTTTATCAGCCATCAGTACAAAGCACCCTGTCCTGTTTATCAGCCATCAGTACAAAGCACCCTGTCCAGGTATCAGTCATCAGTGCAAAGCACCCTGTCCTGTTTATCAGTCATCAGTACAAAGCACACTGTCCTGTTTATCAGTCATCAGTACAAAGCACCCTGTCCTGTTTATCAGTCATCAGTACAAAGCACCCTGTCCTGGTATCAGTCATCAGTACAAAGCACCCTGTCCTGTTAATCAGTCATCAGTACAAAGCACCCTGTCCTGTTTATCAGTCATCAGTACAAAGCACCCTGTCCTGGTATCAGTCATCAGTACAAAGCACCCTGTCCTGTTTATCAGTCATCAGTACAAAGCACCCTGTCCTGGTATCAGTCATCAGTACAAAGCCACCAGTCCTGGTATCAGTCATCAGTACAAAGCACCCTGTCCTGTTTATCAGTCATCAGTACAAAGCACCCTGTCCTGGTATCAGTCACCAGTACAAAGCACCCTGTCCTGTTTATCAGTCATCAGTACAAAGCACCCTGTCCTGTTTATCAGTCATCAGTACAAAGCAACCTGTCCTGTTTATCAGTCATCAGTACAAAGCACCCTGTCCTGGTATCAGTCATCAGTACAAAGCACATTGTCCTGTTTATCAGTCATCAGTACAAAGCATACTGTCCTGTTTATCAGTCATCAGTACAAAGCACATTGTCCTGTTTATCAGTCATCAGTACAAAGCACTATGTCCTGGTATCTGTCATCAGTACAAAGCACACTGTCCTGTTTATCAGTCATCAGTACAAAGCACACTGTCCTGTTTATCAGTCATCAGTACAAAGCACACTGTCCTGTTTATCAGTCATCAGTACAAAGCACACTGTTCTGTTTATCAGTCATCAGTACAAAGCACCCTGTCCTGGTATCAGTCATCAGTACAAAGCACATTGTCCTGTTTATCAGTCATCAGTACAAAGCACCCTGTCCTGTTTATCAGTCATCAGTACAAAGCACCCTGTCCTGTTTATCAGTCATCAGTACAAAGCACCCTGTCCTGGTATCAGTCATCAGTACAAAGCACCCTGTCCTGTTTATCAGTCATCAGTACAAAGCACCCTGTCCTGTTTATCAGTCATCAGTACAAAGCACCCTA
>JAPXFY010000018.1:4654023-4666523 GCA_030674185.1 Monoplex corrugatus
TATGGCTACCCATGTATCTAACTATTAAAAGATAACATTTGGGTGTGTTTTGGCTACCCATGTATCTAACTATTAAAATATTACATTTGTATGTGTTATGGCTACCCATGTATCTAACTATCAAAACATTACATTTGCTGTGTGTTATGGCTACCCATGTATCTAACTATTAAAACATTACATTTGTATGTGTGTTATGGCTACCCATGTATCTAACTATTAAAACATTACATTTGCTGTGTGTGTTATGGCTACCCATGTATCTAACTATTAAAACAGTACATTTCTATGTGTGTTATGGCTACCCATGTATCTTGTGCTATGGTACCCATGATCTAATATTAAAACATTGCATTTGCTGTGGTTATGGCTACCCATGTATCTAACTATAAAACATTACATTTGTTGTGTTATGGCTACCCATGTATCTAACTATAAAACATTACATGTTTGTGTTATGGCTACCCATATATCTACTATTAAAACTTACATTTGTATGTGTTATGGCTACCATGTATCTAACTATTAAAAAGTTACATTGTATGTGTATGGCTACCCATGTATCTAACTAATAAAATTACATTTGCTGTGTGTGTATGGCTACCCATGTATCTAACTATTAAAACATTACATTTGTATTGCTATGGCTACCCATGTATCTAATATTAAAAATAACATTTGCGTGTTTTTGCTACCATGTATCTAACTATTAAAATATTACATTTGTATGTGTTATGGCTCCATGTTCTAACTATTAAACATTACATTTGTATGTGTGTATCCATGTATAAACTATTAAAACATTACATTTGCTGTGTGTTATGGCTACCCATTCTAACTATTAAAACATTACATTGGTGTGTTTGGCTACCCATGTATCTAACTATAAAACTTACATTTGTATGTGCTATGGCTACTCATGTATCAACTATTAAAACATTACATTTGTATGTGTATGGCTACCCATGTATCTAACAATTAAAACATTAATTTGCTGTGTGTTTGGCTACCCATTTATCTAACATTAAAACATTACATTGTATGTGCTATGGCTACCCATGTATCTAACTATTAAAACATTACATTTGTTGTGTTTTGGTTACCCATGTATCTAATATTAAACATTACATTTGTATATTTATGGCTACCGATTATCAAACTATTAAACATTACATTTGTATTGTTATGGCTACCATGATCAACTATTAAAACATTACATTTGTATGTGTTTGGCTACCCATGTATCTAACTATTAAAAATTACATTGTATGTGTATGGCTACCCATGTATCTAACTATTAAAACATTACATTTGTATGTGTTTGGCTACCCATGTACTAACTATTAAAACATTACATTTGTATGTGTTATGGCTACCCATGTATCTAACTATTAAACATTACATTTGTATGTGTTTGGCTACCCATGTATCTAACTATTAAAACATTACATTTGTATGTGTTATGGCTACCCATGTATCTAACTATAAAACATTACATTTGCTGTGTGTTATGGCTACCATTATCTAACATTAAAACATTACATTTGTATGTGTATGGCTACCATGTATCTAACTATTAAAACATTACATTTTATGTGTTATGGCTACCCATGTATCTAACTATTAAAACATTACATTTGTATGTGTGTTATGGCTACCCTGTATCTAACTATTAAAACGTTACATTTGTATGTGCTATGGCTACCCATGTATCTAACTATTAAAACATTACATTTGCTGTGTGTTATGGCTACCCATGTATCTAACTATTAAAACATTACATTTGTATGTGCTATGGCTACCCATGTATCCAACAATTAAAACATTACATTTGCTGTGTGTTATGGCTACCCATGTATCTAACTATTAAAATTACATTTGTATGTGTTATGGCTACCAATTTTTCTAACTATTAAAACATTACATTTGTATGTGTGTTATGGCTACCCATGTATCTAACTATTAAAACATTACATTTGTATATGTTATGGCTACCCATGTATCTAACTATTAAAATATTACATTTGTATGTGCTGTGGCTACCCATGTATCTAACTATTAAAACATTACACTTGTATGTGCTATGGCTACCCATGTATCTAACCATTAAAACATTACATTTGTGTGTGTTATGGCTACCCATGTATCTAACTATTAAAACATTAAATTTGCTGTGTGTTATGGCTACCCATGTATCTAACTATTAAAACATTACTTTTGTATGTTCTATGGCTACCATGTTTCTAAATATTAAAACATTACATTTGCTGTGTTATGGCTACCTATGTATCCAACAATTAAAACAGTACATTTGTATATTATGGCTACCCATGTATTAACTATTAAAACATTACATTTGTATGTCTATGGCTACCCATGTATCTAACTATTAAAACATTACATTTGTATGTGTATGGCTACCCATGTATCTAACTATTAAAACATTACATTTGTATATGTTATGGCTACCCATGTATCTAACTATTAAAACATTACATTTGTATATGCTATGGCTACCCATGCATCTAACTATTAAAACACTACATTTGTATGTGCTATGGCAACCCATGTATCTAAGTATTAAACATTACATTTGCTGTGTGCTATGGCTACCCATGTATCTAACTATTAGAACATTACATTTGCTGTGTTATGGCTACCTATGTATCTAACTATTAAAACATTACCTTTGTATGTTCTATTGCTACCTATGTATCTAACTATTAAAACATTACATTTGCTTGTGTTATGGCTACCATGTATCTAACAACAAATCATTACATCTGTATATGTTATGGCTACCCATGTATCTAACTATTAAAATATTACATTTGTATGTGCTATGGCTACCCATGCATCTAACTATTAAAACATTTCATTTGCTGTATGTTATGGCTACCCATGTATCTAACTATTAAAACATTACATTTGTATGTGCTAGGGCTACCCATGTATCTAACTATTAAAACATTACATTTGCTGTGTGTTATGGCTACCCATGTATCTAATTATTAAAACTTTACATTTGCTGTGTGTTATGGCTACCCATGTATCTAACTATTAAAAACATTACATTTGTATGTGCTATGGCTACCCATGTATCTAACTATTAAAACATTACCTTTGCTATGTGTGATGGCTACCCATGTATCTAACTATTAAAACACATTACATTCGTATGTGTTATGGCTACCCATGTATCTAACTATTAAAACATTACATTTGATGTGTATTATGGCTACCCATGTATCTAACTATTAAAACATTACATTTGTATGTGCTATGGCTACCCATGTATCTAACTATTAAAACATTACAAGTATGTGCTATGACTACCCATGTATCTAACTATTAAATCATCCCATTTGTATATGCTATGGCTACCGATGTATCTAACTATTAAAAATTGCATTTGCTGTGTGTTATGGCTACCTATGTATCTAACTATTAAAACATTACATTTGTATGTGCTATGGCTACCCACGTATCTAACTATTAAAACATCCCATTTGTATATGCTATGGCTACCCATGTATCTAACCATTAAAACATTACATTTGCTGTGTGCTATGGTTACCCTTGTATCTAACATTTACAACATTACATTTGCTGTGTGTTATGGCTACCCATGTACCTAACTATTAAAACATTACATTTGTATGTGCTATGGCTACCCAGGTATCTAACTATTAAAACATTACATTTGTATATGTAATGGCTACCCATGTATCTAACTATTAAAACATTGCATTTGCTGTGTGTTATGGCTACCCATGTATCTAACTATTAAAACATTACATTTGCTGTGTGTTATGGCTACCCATGTATCTAACTATTAAAGCATTACATTTGTATGTGCTATGGCTACCCATGTATCTAACTATTAAAACATTACATTTGTTGTGTGTTATGGCTACCCGTGTATCTAACTATTAAAAGATAACATTTGTGTGTGTTTTTGCTACCCATGTATCTAACTATTAAAATATTACATTTGTATGTGTTATGGCTATCCATGTATCTAACTATTAAACATTACATTTGTATGTGTGTTATGGCTACCCATGTATATAATTATTAAAACATTACATTTGCTGTGTGTTATGGCTACCCATCTACTAAACTATTAAAACATTACATGTGCTGTGTGTTATGGCTACCCATGTATCTAACTACTAAAACGTTACATTTGTATGTGCTATGGCTACTCATGTATCGAACTATTAAAACATTACATTTGTATGTGCTATTGGCTACCCATGTATCTAACTATTAAAACATTACATTTGTATGTGTTTATGGCTACCCATGTATCTAACTATCCGCTAACTATTAAAACATACATTGTATGTGTTGTACCCATGTATTAACTATTAAACATTACATTTGTATGTGTTATGGCTACCATGTATCTAACTATTAAAACATTACATTTGTATGTTGCTATGGCTACCCATGTATCTAACTATTAAAACATTACATTTGTATGTGTTATGGCTACCCATGTATCTAACTATTAAAACATTACATTTGTATGTGCTATGGCTACCATGTATCTAACTATTAAAACATTACATTTGTATGTGTTATGGCTACCCATGTATCTAACTATTAAAACATTACATTTGTATGTGCTATGGCTACCCATGTATCTAACTATTAAAACATTACATTTGTATGTGCTATGGCTACCCATGTATCTAACTATTAAAACATTACATTTGCTTGTGTTATGGCTACCCATGTATCTAACTATTAAAACATTACATTTGCTTGTGTTATGGCTACCCATGTATCTAACTATTAAAACATTACATTTGTTGTGTATGGCTACCCATGTATCTAACTATTAAAACATTACATTTGTATGTGTATGGCTACCCATGTATCTAACTATTAAAACATTACATTTGTATGTGTTATGGCTACCCATGTATCTAACTATTAAAACATTACATTTGATGTGTTTATGGCTACCCATGTATCTAACTATTAAAACATTACATTTGTATGTGCTATGGCTACCCATGTATCTAACTATTAAAACATTACATTTGTATGTGTGATGGCTACCCATGTATCTAACTATTAAAACATTACATTTGTATGTGTTATGGCTACCCATGTATCTAACTATTAAAACATTACATTTGTATGTGTTATGGCTACCCATGTATCCAACATTAAAACATTACATTTGTAGTGTGTTATGGCTACCCATGTATCTAACTATTAAAACATTACATTTGTATGTTGTCTATGGCTATCCATGTATCAAACTATTAAATACATTAATATATGCTGTGATGTTATGTGCTATCTCATGTATCTAACTATTAAAACATTACATTATGATATGTTATGGCTACCCAATGTATCTAGCTATTAAACAATACATTTGTATTGGCTATGGCTACCATGTATCTAGACTATTAGAAATTAACTTGTAGTTGTTATGGCTAACCCATGTATCTAACTATTAAAACATACATTTGTATGTGCTTTGGCTACCATATCTAACTATTAAAAACATTACATTTGTATGTGCTATGGCAACCATGTATATAACATTAAAACATTCAATTTGTAGTGTCTATGGATACCATGTATCTAACTATTAAAACATTGCATTTGCTATGTGTTATGGCTACCCATGTATCTAACTTAATAAAACATTACATTTGTATGTGCTAATGGCTACCCATGTTCATAACTATTAAAACATTACATTTGTATGTGCTATGGCTACCCATGTATCAAACTATTAAAAAATACATTTGCAGTAGTGTTATGGCTACCCATGATCTAACTATTAAAAATTAACATTTAATATGGTATGGCTACCCATGTTTCTAACTATTAAAACATACATTTGTATGTGTTTATGGCAACCCATGTATCTAACTATAATACTATTACATTTGAACTGATTAGATAAAGTTATTCTGGCTACCCATGTATCTAATATTAAAACATTCATTTGCTTGTGTTATGGCTACCCATGATCTAACTATTAAAACATTACATTTGTTGTGTACTATGGCTATTTAAATACCCAACACATAGATGATCCACACATATACAAATTTGAACAGTCAAAGTGGAAAGCCATTTCTCTATCTCTACGTGAACCAGGGCTATATGTGGATGTGGAAATGGGCATGTCCTTCAGAATGCTGGTCCTGGGAAATGTCCTGGGTTATGAGACATCTTTCAACTTACAGCTACCTGATCTGTTAGTACTAAGATTTTAGTTGCTGAGACAGATGGAACAGTGTTGTGTTTTAAAGGCAAAACAAAATCAATAAAATATCTGCGTGGTCTAATACATAACAGGGAAACAAGAGGCAATCCAACTTTCGTGTCTACCAAGCCGAGCTACTAATAATACAACGCATTGCAAATGTTACATTCTATGTGTTGGATACATAGATTGGGCCAGCCTTTGCCTTTGCCTTTTGCTATTTCTTCCCTCTCCCTTCTTTATCTTACCCAACCTTGAATAAAACCGGATTTCCACTGACAACTAAGTAGACTGGTAGCTAACTGCACAAAGGTTTTCTCACGCTGCACACAAACCTGCGCAATCAAAGCAGAAGGCGATGCCTCTATCCCCACGTCACCAGGTCACATCAGGCTGCAGACTACACATGGAAATGAGGTGAAAGACAGGTTGAAACATGGCTGACACCCTCCACTAGACACGAGAAAGGACGGGACTTAACAGTCAGTATGAGTACACAAGAAAATGGGATCATCTGTTGACTTTGTTTCTGAGATGACTTCAGTCGTTATCTCTCTGCCATCAAGGATTAGATTTGGACACACATCCACAGCACGATACTGTGAACTTCTCCGTTGACACTGTGGATTAGAATAAGACAGTTCAATCATTCCTTGTCATCTCCATTGACACTGTGGATTAGAATAAGACAGTTCAATCATTCCTTGTCATCTCCATTGACACTGTGGATTGGAATAAGACAGTTCAATCATTCCTTGTCATCCTGTTCAGATCGGCTAATTCTTCTGATTTACATTCATATTCATAACCTTCATACCGTGGTTTAGATAAAAACAATTCATAACCTTCATACCGTGGTTTAGATACAAACAATCTTAAAAGTTCCCTGTCAAACTATAGACACTCTGATTGGCCATTTTACTCAATTTAGATCGATGTGTACAAAGCTATTGTTATCAAGACAGCCTGCAAACGCGTGGTATTTTCTGCCATATTTATGCTTGTCTTTACAGGAAGTGCAGCCTATTCTATGTGAAACGATATAATTTTTGTTCAGTCTTAGTTCAGAGACTGGAGTGTATTCAAGGATGACCCATGACACTCAGACAGTTCTTCGTGGACTCCACCAAAATTTGCCAGCATCTATTCAGAAAACTTGAGACCGTCCATAGATTTAAATATCTGGGAGTATAGTATCAGATGAAGGATCAAAGCCTGAGGTACTTTCCTGGATTGCCCAGACCACAGTTGCAATGACCAAGCTAAAAGTCATCTAGAACAACAAGAATATCGCTATCGACTCCAAGATCAGACTGATGCGTTCCCTTGTCATGTCAATATTTTTGTATGCGTGCGAAACATGGGCCATAACAGCAGACATTGAAAGAAGGATACAGGCAATACAGATGAGATGCTTCCGCAAACTCTTTGGTATCTCGTACAAATATCATATAACCAATAAGGAAGTGAAAACCCGAATCGAAAACGCCATCGGGCCGTATGAAGACCTCCTGACTTCAGTGAAAAGACGCGAACTGAGGTGGTACGGGCACGTCACACGATCATCTGGACTGGTCAAGACCATCTTGCGGGGAACAGTTCCGGAAGGAAGACGAAGAGGCAGACAGAGAAAAAGATGGGAAGACAATATCAGAGAGTGGACTGGCCTTGAATGAACATCATTCTGCGGAAAGCTGAGGACCGTGAGGAGTGGAGGAAGTTGGTTGCAAAATTTTCACTGGTGCCCCAACGGTCAACCAGACTACGGGACTGATGATGATGATGATGATGATGATGATGATGATGATGATGATGATGATTTAGAAAATCCCTCGAACCTGCACAAAACCTTAAGCGCTGATAAAGTCAGGAAACAGGAGGGGGAAAGAGACCTATCCAACACTGGCACTACTACAATGGTTGGAGCATTACGATGGGAACGAACAAGCTAACTTATGTTGCTGGCTGAGATTTTGTTGGTGTTGTTATTGTTGTTGTTGTTGCTGTTTTTCATCGCAACATGTGGCGTGTTAACAAAAAGCAAACAAAACAAAATAAAACAAAACAAAACCCAAACAAATATACATACAGATAAACGTATGAGTGTCAAGAATGACTTACACCGGTTTCAAGAAATCAACTGACAACACTGACATACAGTATCTACCACTTTATTTCACAATGGTCTTACAGTTATCGTGCAGTTCCCGTAGTACAGGCACCGTGAGTGTCCACACATGTCATGTTGACTGACATAGTATTTGTATTTGTATTTGCTGTTGTTGTTGTTGTTGTTGTTGTTGTTGTTGTCGTCATAATGGATTCATACAAAAAATCCTGGCTGTTTCCTCAGGGACAGCCTGGTGCCACGGTGTAACGCCGCACATTTTTTTCTGTACGTTTTCTGTAGAAGAGTATGTCTGGTTAACTACAGGAATGAAATTTTTATACAGAATTTTGCCAGCAACAACTCTTTTGCTGTCGTGGGAGTTTTAACATTCGCAAAATGCATGCTGCACTCAGGACCTGGTTCGTCGTCTCGTCTGAAAGATAAGCACCTGTACCATTACTTAAGATTGGGTGGAGTGGTGGTGGGGGGGGGGGGGTATCCTTATCTTATCAATCGAATCTGGGTTACATGCGTCCTAGGCAGGTGCTTCAACCATTAGGTCACATATTGTGAAATTGTCTGTGACAAATGATGTAAGTATCTGTGACAAATGATGTAAGTATCTGTAACAAATGATGTAACTGTCTGTGACAAATGGATGTAACTGTCTGTGACAAATGATGTAACTGTCTGTGACACATGGATGTAACTGTCTGTGACAAACGATGTAACTGTCTGTGACAAATGATGTAACTGTCTGTGACAAATGATTAACTGTCTGTGACACATGGATGTAACTGTCTGTGACAAATGATGTAACTGTGACAAATGATGTAACTGTCTGTGACAAATGATGTAACTGTCTGTGACACATGGATGTAACTGTCTGTGACAAATGATGTAACTGTCTGTGACACATGGATGTAACTGTCTGTGACAAATGATGTAACTGTGACAAATGATGTAACTGTCTGTGACAAATGATGTAACTGTGACAAATGGATGTAACTGTCTGTGACACATGGATGTAACTGTGACAAATGATGTAACTGTGACAAATGATGTAACTGTGACAAATGATGTAACTGTGACAAATGATGTAACTGTGACAAATGATGTAGCTGTCTGTGACATATGATGTAACTGTCTGTGACAAATGGTGTAACTGTTTGTGACAAATGATGTAACTGTCTGTGACAAATGATGTAACTGTGACAAATGATGTAACTGTGACAAATGATGTAACTGTGACAAATGATGTAACAGTGACAAATGATGTAACTGTGACAAATGATGTGACTGTGACAAATGATGTAAGTGTCTGTGACATATGATGTAACTGCCTGTGACAAATGGTGCAACTGTTTGTGACAAATGATGTAACTGTCTGTGACAAATGATGTAACTGTCTGTGACAAATGATGTAACTGTGACAAATGATGTAACTGTCTATGACACATGGATGTAACTGTGACAAATGATGTAATTGTGACAAATGATGTAACTGTGACAAATGATGTAACTGTCTGTGACAAATGAAGTAACTGTGACAAATGATGTAACTGTCTATGACACATGGATGTAACTGTGACAAATGATGTAACTGTGACAAATGATGTAACTGTGACAAATGATGTAACTGTGACAAATGATGTAACTGTCTGTGACAAATGATGTAACTGTGACAAATGATGTAGCTGTCTATGACACATGGATGTAACTGTGACAAATGATGTAACTGTCTGTGACAAATGATGTAACTGTGACAAATGATGTAACTGTCTATGACACATGGATGTAACTGTGACAAATGATGTAACTGTCTATGACACATGGATGTAACTGTGACAAATGATGTAACTGTGACAAATGATGTAACTGTGACAAATGATGTAACTGTCTGTGACAAATGATGTAACTGTGACAAATGATGTAACTGTCTATGACACATGGATGTAACTGTGACAAATGATGTAACTGTGACAAATGATGTAACTGTGACAAATGATGTAACTGTCTGTGACAAATGAAGTAACTGTCTGTGACAAATGATGTAACTGTGACAAATGGATGTAACTGTCTATGACACATGGATGTAACTGTGACAAATGATGTAACTGTGACAAATGATGTAACTGTCTGTGACACATGGATGTAACTGTGACAAATGATGTAACTGTGACAAATGATGTAACTGTGACAAATGATGTAACTGTCTGTGACAAATGGATGTAACTGTCTATGACACATGGATGTAACTGTGACAAATGATGTAACTGTGACAAATGATGTAACTGTCTGTGACAAATGAAGTAACTGTCTGTGACAAATGGATGTCTGTATTGCTTCACACTTGAGTGAACCTCCCTACAAGACTTTTTCCCTTTGCCATGTTTACAGAGGGAGGTGTGTCCACTGCTGTCACTTGTGAGCAGTTGACTCCTTGTTCCTGTGTGCTCTCTGTTTGTCTCCTTGTGTTCGATGTCAGTGCTGGCAACCATTTGTGACCTCCCACCACGAAATCAGTCTTAACTAGCAGTCAGTCGAACAGCACTAGGAGCTGAAAAGGTGACTGAGGGTCTATCTGGGGTGTTCTGACTTTTTCTCAAAATTGATTTCTGTAGACTATAATCTATCCCCCACAAAAAATATTTTTCTCGAAAAAAATATTATTAATCAATTTAAATCGGTATTTTAATGCACTGATCGCAGCAGAAAGAACGCAATTTCCTACCAAAAGTAAGTATTTTTGTCTATTATTATGAACCATAACCTGTATAGTACCCGCACATGTAATATACTGATGGAAAGCTCTCAGGTGCACCTTTCAGATAATGACAGCGAAAAGTAGAAACCAAGTGGGTCAAAGCCACCAAATAAAGAAATTTAAGGAAAATGTGTAGGAGAGCACACAACAACTTTAGAGGCCGTTTTCTCAAAATGGCTGTCATACAACTTATTGACTTTAAACATACAAAACTTCTACATTTTTTTTAGTACAAGCTTTATTCAAGTACCAAAATAATCAGCAGAATGTGCACTTTCCAGTGATATGTATATCTCAAAATGCCCAAAATGCTAGTTAAGACTGATTTCGTGATGGGGGGGTCACATTTTCATTTATACCACCCTGCTCCACCTACCCACCCTACCTCTGCCTTATTGCATACCACACTCCTTTTCTGTGTGGCAAAAAGATTGTTTTTCACAGGACATTGGGACTAGAATTGTTTTTCTTTTACTAATTTCCTTTAAATAGACATAGTTAATTCGTTATATTAATAGCCATTAAGTTTGAGTAGTGACATAACATAATGTTTTAAAAGAAAGTATATGAAATCAACACGCACACAATATAGAAAAATACTTCAAAAATAATTATTACATAGTCTGAACACACGTATTTCTGACATGTAAAACTAATGTTTAGTCCTTGAGGTGAGTTTCAATATCACAGTTGAAAGAAATCGTCGGTATAAATCCTTAATAAAGATTGTTTTGCCCAGGTCACAGAGACAAGATTTATGTTCATATGTTTATTTATTTGTTTACCTATTTATTTATTTATTCATCCATTTACTTATCCATTGATTCACATCTACATATGAATATATTTGATATGTGATGGTTTGGTGTACTTGTTCATTGGTGATATAAACAGTGTATCTGATGTTTAGTATCTTTGCAATAACACCTCTTTTACATGGCTTGGATTCATCTTTCCAAATCTGCTGTGAGTGTATATGTCTCACATGCATACAAAAAGATGGAATATACCAATGCACGTACGATCCTGATCTTGTGTTTCATGGAAATGTTATTGTCCTTCCATGCAGGTTTTAGCCTGGATAGTGCTGGTGTTGTCTTTTCTGCTCTCGAGAGGATTTCTGGTTTGAATCCCTCACTGCTAATGATAGATCCCAGATAAGTGAACTGTTGAACAGTTCCTAGCTTATGTTCATTTACAGTTATATCAATGGTAATGATGATGTTGTGGTTGGTCATGAACTTGGTCTTCTCAGCGCTGATTTCATACCATATCTTGTTGATGATTCATCCAGTCTTTTTAACAAGCCTAGTGTGTTCTTGCTCATTGCTTGCCAGGCCATCAATGTCATCCGCAAAGTGAAGGTTTGTGATGGTTCT
>JAPXFY010000018.1:4681523-4686523 GCA_030674185.1 Monoplex corrugatus
CCAATGGTGACTGCTTGTGACAGGTGTGTGTGTGTGTGTGTGTGTGTGTGTGTGTGTGTGTGTGTGTGTGTGTGTTTGTGTGTGTGTTGTGTGTGTGTTTGTGTGTGTGTTTGTGTGTTGTTGTGTGTGTGTTTGTGTGTGTGTTTGTGTGTGTGTTTGTGTATGTGTGAGTGTTTGTGTGTGTGAGATAAAGAAAGAGACAGAGAGAAAGAGAAAGAGAGAGGCGGATATGTGCAACACACACACTCACACACACCACACCCAAAACACACACACACACACACACACACACACACACCACACACACACACACACACACACACACACACACACACACCACAACACACACACCAACACACACACACACACACACACACACACACAAACATACTCACGCAAGACCCACCGCCTGTACCACCTTACATATTAAACGATGAAGTGAATTGATCAGATAAATAAAGCAATCAAACGTATTCAAATGCATCCCTCACACAGACACACATACACACATACAACACATCACACACACACACACACACACACACACACACACACACACACACACACACACACACACACACACACACACACACACACACACACACACACACACACACCACACACACACACACACACACACACACACACACACACACACACACACACACACCACACACACACACACACACACACACACACACACACACACACACGCATGCAAACAATGTAAGAACATACAGATATACTGAGCACACACAACCATATACTCATGATGCTTCAGGCAACGCCATGATTCAGAAAGTTGATTGATTTGTGGATTACAAACTGTATACATCTCATTGTTCTACATTTGTAGAGGTAAAATTGCAACGGCCCTGTATATAATATAATATATAATAATAACAATAATAACAATAGCAATGTTTATTTGTATAGCGCATATTCCATATAAAAACATGCTTACCAGCGCTTTACATTTCGCAAGAAAGGCAAAAGGTGATAAAAAATGTTCACAATTACATACACAATAAGATAACAACAAACATTAAAGCTATACAAGTAAGAAGACACATAAGAAACCACAGAATATTAAAATTTAAACACTGACTTATGTAATGAAGAAAGATTAACAGATTTTTCATATGAATAAAGAGACATACTGTGTTTATATATTGCTGCATGTGTGTGCTTGCGTACGTGTGTGTGTGTGTGTGTGTGTGTTTTTTGTGTGTGTGTGTGTGTGTGTAGTGTGTGTGTGCGTTGCGTGTGCGTTGCTGTGCGTCGTGTGCGTTGCTGTGCGTGTGTGTTGTGTGTGTGTGTGTGTGTGTGTGTGTGTGTGTGTGTGTGTGTGAGTTTGTGTGCGTGTGCTTCGTTTACATGCGTGTGTGTGTGTTTATGCATGCAATAGTTGTACATAAAATTATAATCAAGATTTTGAATGAAGATAAAAACAGAAAAATTATAATCCATATATACAGGAAAAACATTATAACGTCAGTATTACAGCATTAACACCTTGACAATCAAAATTACCTCACAAATTATAAACTATTCGCATATCATACATCACAATTTACATACAAACAAAGATTTAAAAAAGTTTCTTAAAGTATTTCATTCTCTTTCCCACTCAATTTCTCCCTTATTCCCCCCTCAGCTGTACACATACAGTGATACACACACACATGCTCACTCAAGCACACACACACACACACAGACACAACACACACACACAGACACACACACACACACACACACACACACACACACATACACACATACACACATGCACGCACACACACACCTTGCTCCATAGGCCCTTATACAAAATACTGTTATACACGCAGGAGAGATTAGTCTGATGACAGACTTGCAAACTAAGGCTCTTCAGGTTATGTGAGTTTGAAAGAGGTAGGTTTTCAGGTGCCGTTTGAAGGTTGAGAAACATTAGTTTTTCTGAGAGACAGTGGTGGAGAGTTCCATACATTTGGGCCAAAAACAGAGAAAGATTTTTTACCAAAGGTGTCTAGAGAGAAGCGAGGAACAGTCAACAGTGAGGTGTCAGAAGAGCGGAGCGTTCGAGAAGGTTTGTAACCCTGCAGGAGGTTGGCAAGATAGGATGGCATGTTCTCGTGATAGATACACTGAACAAGGTAGGACCATCGTACATAATCGCTGTCTTCCCCCTGGGCTCTAAGCTGCCCCACTATGGGCAAGCCAAGATAACATTCTAGATTCTTGCAGAGCACAGTTCGAACATTACATACTGGACTAATTTTAACACCAGAACAGCGAATATCATTGTTTGTTAACATTTCATACTAGACAGAACATTCCAAAGTAACATGTCAACAGTGTGTCTTATCAACACCGCTTCATTCTGAAAGATTTCAAATAGGACTGAATTCAGTCTAGAACTTCTGTTTTAAAATTAATTTGGTAGTGAAAAAAATGTGAACACGATACGTATATAAATATACACACACTAACAAACAAACAAACATACATACATACATACATACATACAGACATACATGTGTACATACATACATATACATCATACATACATACATACATACATACATACAACACACATACATACATACCTACTTACATACATATATACATACATACATTCTCTCTATCTGTCTGTCTGTCTGTCTGTCTGTTTGTCTGTCTGTCTGTCTGTCTGTCTGTCTCTCTCTCTGTGTCTCGCTTGTCTCTCTGTCTGTCTGTCTCTGTCTGTCTGTCTCTCTCTCTGTCTCTGTCTCTCTCTGTCTCTCTCTGTTTCTGTCTCTGTCTCTGTCTCTGTCTCCCTTCTCTGTCTCTGTCTCTGTCTCTCTCTCTGTCTGTCTGCCTCTGTCTGTCTGTCTGTCTCTGTATCTCTGTGTGTCTCTCTCTGTGTCTGTCTCTGTCTCTGTCTCCCTTTCTGTCTCTCTGTCTCTGTCTGTCTGTCTGTCTGTCTGTCTCTCTCTCTCTCTCAACCTTTCTCGATCCTAGCGAGGGAGAGAAGTGAGGTGAGGTGAGGTGTCTTGTTGATTTCTGTTTCTTTGTTCAATTTTACTCAACTAAATTTCAAACGGAAATTTTAATCCAATTTCCTGGGAATACCATCCCACCCACCCCTTCCGCCACACCCGATTTCATCCTCCTGCTTAAAATAATTGCTCACACGTGTGAGGAATTCTTGCAGAATGATTAATGAATGATCGTTCTTTTGAACACAAAAATTATCTCCCTTACCCTGGTGCAAGTTGATTATTCACATCTACATGATCAGAGAGGCCGGACCTTGATGATGTTCCTTGAGACCCGTGCTGTTAATGTTACAGCTGATAGGCTGTAAACTGAAGGCTGATTGCATCTTTTGAACCAGGCGGATCCCCGCCTTTCCTGTCAGATATTTATTTTGACTTTATCTCTTGAAAGTGATGTGCATGAAACGCTAAAGCATAAAAAATTTTCATTTCAGTTTACAAAGAAAAACGTCTCCATCTTCTGAATTAATTCCATATGCATTGATGCCAGTGGTGCCACGTGATTAAGAAGACACAAAATGATCATGGCGTAAGCCTTAAGCCTGCGCATAAGTCCTATCCGCTGGCAAGGCCTCCATGTTCTATCTAGCGTGTGGGTTGTATGTTTCTGTATTAGTCTGTCACTGGAACAGTGAAGGTTAAAGGTCAAAAGATAAAGATTTCTCCTTATCACTAACCAGGTTGTATGAATCTGTGGTTGTTCAGACCTCATTATTATTGTTGGGTCATGTTTTTGAGGGCACTTTCCATTCTTCTTTCTTGGTGCTTCATATTCCCTAGCCCAGAACACTGTCAGGCATCCAGTCACAATGGGGTAAGCTTGATTATGCAGGCCAACGTTTAGCGACACACCCGTCTGCTCTCACACCCAAACACGTACGTTTAAACAGCTTAGATCAGTTATTGCCCTAGATGAAAATCTATTATTGTTTGAATATACGTGTTTGGTTAAATTTTCAATGAAATAAATCTAATATTTACAGGAAAAGAAGAATCTTTACGAGGCATTGCTACTTGTTTTTTTTTTACTTGTATTTTTTTCCATTCTTTCTCTTTCCTTTAGATACAAAATGGAAACTGGAAAGGTTTAATGTTTAGTCGGCGGTGTTAGTGATACACACTTGGCAGGAACAGGGTTTATCTGTTGATCAGAACGGTTCAGGGAGAGGGAGAATGTTGTCACTTTAGGTCATTTGATGCTTTTGATGTTGTGGTGTGGAGCCATGACTGTGAAAACCTGAAGAGTGACGTTATCAGAATTGGACAGCTGTGCTACACGCAAAGGGCGTGCACTCTGTATAACAACATTTGTGACCTTCAAAGGGCGTGCACTCTGTGTATATAGCAACACTTCTGTTATTGGCAAAGGGCGTGTACTCTTCGTAAGTGTTGTGACTTTAAATATCTTCCATGACTGATGAACTGATGAACTGATGAACTAGAAATATCGTCACTGATGTACAAGCTGATGAACTGGTGCAGACAGTTTAAGCTGGCATAGAGAGAGGAGGAGGTCTGGCCCCCAGACGTGAGGCATGCAGGCCCACCGGTGTGTGGATACGCCCTGGTGCCCACGAACCAGATCCCCAAGCTATGGGTAAATAGCTCCACTGCCTTGTGGACATCTCGGGAGAGAGTAAGGCTAAGGGAGTTAACCCTGAAAAAAAAACCGATGGAAGGCAAGGGGAAACCACCATCGTAGTTTTCCCCAGGAAAACCATGGACAAACGAAAGAGGAAGATCATAAGGAAGATTAGGAAAAGACAAGCAACATTTATAGGCCATTTTATGAGGAAGGGGGATTTGGAGCACCTGGTGCAACGGGAAAGCTGGAGGGAAAGAGAGCACCAGGTAGACCCAGGGAGAGAATGCTGGACGGACTTGCAGAGTGGCTGGGAATGAGGAGGGTGGGGGAGATGCTAGGGGCAACGAGAGATAGAGATGGTTGGAAGTCCATGGTCG
>JAPXFY010000018.1:4691523-4699023 GCA_030674185.1 Monoplex corrugatus
TGTATAGAGGTGAGTCTGTCTGTCGGTCTGTCTGTATATATGTTTGTATGTCTATCTGTCTGTCTGTCTGTCGGTGTGTTTGTCTTTCTGTCTGAAGGCGACAGAAGAAGGATGTCTATGAGTCATGACCTAAATGCAGCAAGGACTATCAGAGTGTAAGAGGTTTGGGGCCTAAACATTTGCTTTAGGAACACTTTTCCATGAGGGTCTTCTGTTGTCCAGCTGTGTCCAAGGTTCTCTGTTGCTGTCAGTCACAGTACGTGAGGCCTGCATTATTAGTCTGTATCACCCGTTGATTTCACCGACTAGTTTTTTTTAGTTATTGCTTGACAGTCACAAACTCTGTCTTCCTTCAAGGCTAGTTTGAAAACATACCATTTTTGTCCAACAGTGATTCCCCCTCCACCTGTTTACTCTTTTGCTCCACTTCCCTCCTGTCCCTCCCTCCCAGTTTGTGTGTGGTTTTGAGCCCTGGGATTTTGGTGGTTGTTGGGTGATTGCTGTGGTGAATGATGAGAATGCGTGCTTTGATTTGATTCTTGTTTCAGTATCAGGTGTCTTAGAAATGTCATTATTATAAATCGATTGTTCACATCATCAGTCTGATTTAAATCTGCTTGACGTAGAGGTTGAGCTCTTTCCTTCGTACCTAGCTGAGTCTGACTCAGTTCGAACTGTAAGTGTAGCCTTTAGTTCCATACAACTATGAATGGGCACATTCATCTTGTTAGGGTTGGAGAAGGTAAAGCAGCAAGATAGAAGAGATGGACCCTGCCTTGATAATGCTGGCCATGTAAAAAGTTGAGTTGAGTTCTTTACATCTTTGCCACCTAGAGCTATGGGACTACCTTTATCTGAATCCCGTTCACCCTCTGCATCAATGGTCCTCATATTTTTTTTAAAAATTACGATGGCAACAGTAAATAGGGACACAGTTAATAGTTCTGGTCACATCTGGTCTGTGCCATTGTAGGTATGCCAAAGTTACATAATTGTTATGATAATGTTAACAATAGCATTAATGTAGTAATCATAATAATAAACATATTAACGATATACTACTACTATTGCTACTACTACTACTACTACTACTACTACTACTACTACTACTACTACTACTACTACTACCACTACCACCATCACCACCACCACCACTACCTCTATCACTACTACTACTACTACTACTACTACTACTATTCTACTACTACTACTACTACTACTACTACTACTACTACTACCACCACCACTACCACCACTACCTCTATCACTACTACTACTACTACTACTACTACTACTATACTATCACTACTACTACCACTACTACTACAAATATATTTTTTCAGTAACGCTTTTAAATTTACCCGGACTGCCATGTTTGTTAATATTTATAAGTAAGCACTCTTTGCAGCTGCGCATTATACGAATTGAAACATATCAAAAACACAGTTAGTTGTTGTATACATCATTCAGTCAGTGTCGGTAAGTTTCAGTCATTCAGTGTACCAGTAAGTTTGTATTAATCAAGTGTATCAGTAAGTTTGTATTAATTAAGTGTACCAGTAAGTTTGTATTAATTAAGTGTATCAGTAAGTTTGTATTAATCAAGTGTACCAGTAAGTTTGTATTAATTAAGTGTATCAGTAAGTTTGTATTAATCAAATGTACCAGTAAGTTTGTATTAATCAAGTGTACCAGTAAGTTTGTATTAATCAAGTGTATAAGTAAGTTTGTATTAATCAAGTGTACCAGTAAGTTTGTATTAATCAAGTGTACCAGTGAGTTTGTATTAATCAAGTGTATCAGTGAGTTTGTATTAATCAAGTGTACCAGTAAGTTTGTATTAATCAAGTGTACCAGTAAGTTTGTATTAATCAAGTGTATCAGTGAGTTTGTATTAATCAAGTGTACCAGTAAGTTTGTATTAATCAAGTGTATCAGTAAGTTTGTATTAATTAAGTGTACCAGTAAGTTTGTATCAGTATGCTTTCTATTCTATGTATCAGTCTGTTGTATTCATTCAGTGTATCAGAACGTCTCATTCATTCGGTGTATCAGTCTGCCAACCTCAGCGACCGTGTCAACCTTCGACGTGGACAAGGCAGAACCCTGACTCTGAAGTCTGATGTTACGAATGATCTTGACCTCCTCGGCGTTTCCCAGCAATTGTCATGAACATGAACAGCATCCAATTTTCACAATTGATTGGTTCGCTCTAATTTGCTGAGCGTTAAGTATATTATATATATATATTTATTTATTTATTATATATATATATATTATATACATATCAGTCTGTAATATTCATTTAGTGTATCAGTATGTCTCATTCATTCGGTGTGTCAGCTTCTGTTGACGGAGTGATCACTTTTTCTAAAACGTCAAAACATTTTTAATTCAAGGAGAGTAACATTAGGTCCCACTGGACCTGTCTTACAGCTAGTTCTTTCTACTCTATATACATAAATACATAAAAAAAAGAACAAACAGAAGAAGCATAACACAGAGACTGCTGTGTGCAGGAGACAAAGAGATGGGAGCGGTGAGGATTGCCTTCCATGCCCTCAACTCTGTCTACGTCTTGCTGAACCTGCTGGTGACGGCCACCCCGATCCGTGTGCTGCACTGTCTGTACCCGCTACTGTACGGGGTGACCTACACCCTCTTTACCGCCCTCTACCAGCTGGGTGGAGGCAGCAACCTTCAGGGTGACCTCTACATCTACCGTCTGACAGACTGGTCAAGACCCGCCCTGACCCTGGTGACCTCCTCCCTCAGCAACTTCCTGGCCGTTCCCAGCATGCATCTGGCCCTCTTCTTCCTCCGGTGGGGGGTGGAGAAGGGGTGGAGGTGTTGGCGGGGGACTGGGGGTGGGGGAAAGGGTGGGAAGGGTGGGGGTGTGGCGTGTGTCGACCTGGCAGAGAGGAGCACAGAGAGCGGCAGTGTGCTGGGAGAACCGTTAGTTGATACTGAATGAGGCACACTGTGGATAGAATGAGGCACACTATGGATAGAATGAGGCACACTATGGGTAGAATGAGGCACACTATGGATAGAATGAGGCACACTATGGGTAGAATGAGACATACTATTGAAAGAATGAGGCACACATTGTGGTATAGTGATGTGCTGTGGCTATAGTATGAGGTTCACTATGGTGTAGTGATGTGTTGTGCACTATGATATAGTGATATTTTGTATTGTGACTATAGAATGAGGTACAATATGGTATAATGTGTTGTGACTATAGAATGAGGTACACTATGGTATAGTGATGTGTTGTGACTTTAGAATGAGGCACACTATGGATAGAATGAGGCAAACTGTGGTATATGTTGTGTTTGACCATAAAATGAGGCACACTATGGTATAGTGATGTGTTGTGACTATAGAATGAGGCACACTATGGTATAGTGATGTGCTGGGACTTTAGAATGAGGCACATTATGGATAGAATGAGGCACACAATGCTATAGTGATGTGTTGTGATTATAGAATAAGGCACCCTATGCTATAGTGATGTGTTGTGACTATAGAATGAGGCACACTATGGTATAGTGATGTGTTGTGATTATAGAATGAGACACACTATGGTATAGTGATGTGTTGTGATTATAGAATGAGACACACTATGCTATAGTGATGTGTTGTGATTATAGAATGAGACACACTATGCTATAGTGATGTGTTGTGACTATAGAATGAGGCACACTATGGTATAGTGATGTGTTGTGACTATAGAATGAGGCACACTATGCTACAGTGATGTGTTGTGACTATAGAATGAGGTACACTATGGTATAGTGATGTGTTGTGACTTTAGAATGAGGCACACTATGGATAGAATGAGGCAAACTGTGGTATAGTGTTGTGTTGTGACCATAAAATGAGACACACTATGGTATAGTGATGTGTTGTGACTATAGAATGAGGCACACTATGCTATAGTGATGTGTTATATTGTGGGGTGACTATGAGACACACTATGATATAGTGATGTGTTGTGACTATAGAATGAGGCACACTATGCTACAGTGATGGGTTGTGATTATAGAATGAGGCACACTATGCTATAGTGATGTGTTGTGATTATATAATGAGGCACACTATGCTATAGTGATGTCTGTGATGTGTTGTGATTATAGAATGAGGCACACAATGCTACAACGATGTGTTGTGATTATAGAATGAGGCACACTATGCTATAGTGATGTGTTGTGATTATAGAATGAGGCACACAATGCTACAACGATGTGTTGTGATTATAGAATGAGGCACACTATGCTATAGTGATGTGTAGGATTGTGGGGTGACCATGAGACACACTATGCTATAGTGATGTGTTGTGATTATAGAATGAGGCACACTGTGCTACAGCGATGTGTTGTGACTATAGAACGAGGCACACTATGGTATAGTAATGTGTTATATTGTGGGGTGACCATGTGACACACTATGATATAGTGATGTGTTGTAGATTCACAATGAGACATACTATGATATAGATATGTGTTGTTTTTGGGGGGTAACCATAGAAGAGACACGCTATGAGACATTGATGTGTCGTGTTATGGGGTCACAGTGAGACACACTATGATGTAGTGGTGTTGAAGTACACTATGATATATAGGCCCGGTTGAATTGAATGGATTAGATTGGATTCACTTTCTGGGTCACCACAAATATTTTCCACACTACTGTCTTGATGGAGGCAGACACAAGTAGATCACTCATAAGGAAGATTAGGAAAAGACAAGCAACATTTATAGGCCATTTTATGAGGAAGGGGGATTTGGAGCACCTGGTCACAACGGGAAAGCTGGAGGGAAAGAGAGCACCAGGTAGACACGGGGAGAGAATGCTGGACGGACTTGCAGAGTGGTTGGGGATGAAGAAGGTTGGGGCAGATGCTGGGGGCAACGAGAGATAGAGATGGTGGAATTCCATGGTCGCCAACGCCACGCAGCAGGGCACCCGATGATGATGATGATGTCTAAAATACAAGTTGCTGTCTCCTGGAAAAAGCACATTGTCCAATTGTGGCGCCATTAATTGCCCTTTTCTGTCTCAGAGTGCGTGTAGTTTTGTCTGTCTGTCAGAGTGTTTGTTTCTAGAGTGTTCTTACAGACTGTTGCCAAGGATAACCTCTTTAGGGTCACGGAGTCTTTTACGTGCTCTAAGTACATGCTGACACTAAATGGTTCATGATAATGATGACAAAGACATGACGTAAACAGGATATACATCTCATTCTAAAGACTAGCACCAGGCCCCTGATGCCGGAGTTACTGGAGGAAGTCAACAATCTCTGTCCCCCTGCCAATCAAACAGAATACCACTTTCTTATTTCTTTCGCCAGTTCCTTGATGCTTTTTTTTCTTAAAAAAAATGGCAGTTTTCTTTTGACGATATCAACTGTTTTCTGAAGTCTAGAATATGTCCTTAAAGAAGTGGTAATTTACTTTTGACGATCTCAACTGTTTTCTGAAGTCTAGAATATGTCCTTAAAGAAGTGGTAGTTTACTGTTGACGATATCAATTGTTTTCTGAAGTCTAGAATATGTCCTTAAAGAAGTGGTAATTTACTTTTGACGATCTCAATTTTTTCTGAAGTCTAGAATATGTCCTTAAAGAAGTGGTAATTTACTTTTGACGATTTCAACTGTTTTCTGAAGTCTAGAATATGTTCTTAAAGAAGTGGTAGTTTACTGTTGACGATATCAATTGTTTTCTGAAGTCTAGAATATGTCCTTAAAGAAGTGGTAATTTACTTTTGACGATCTCAACTGTTTTCTGAAGTCTAGAATATGTCCTTAAAGAAGTGGTAATTTACTTTGGACGATTTCAACTGTTTTCTGAAGTCTAGAATATGTCCTTAAAAAAAGTGGTAGTTTACTTTTGACGATCTCAATTGTTTTCTGAAGTCTAGAATATGTCCTTAAAGAAGTGGTAATTTACTTTTAACGATCTCAACTGTTTTCTGAAGTCTAGAATATGTCCTTAAAGAAGTGGTAATTTACTTTTGACGATTTCAACTGTTTTCTGAAGTCTAGAATATGTCCTTAAAGAAGTGGTAGTTTACTGTTGACGATATCAACTGTTTTCTGAAGTCTAGAATATGTCCTTAAATAAGTGGTAGTTTACTGTTGACGATATCAACTGTTTTCTGAAATCTAGAATATGTCCTTAAAGAAGTGGTAGTTTACTGTTGACGATATCAACTGTTTTCTGAAATCTAGAATATGTCCTTAAAGAAGTGGTAGTTTACTGTTGACGATCTCAACTGTTTTCTGAAGTCTAGAATATGTTCTTAAAGAAGTGGTAGTTTACTTTTGACGATCTCAACTGTTTTCTGAAGTCTAGAATATGTCCTTAAAGAAGTGGTAGTTTACTTTTGACGATATCAATTGTTTTCTGAAATCTAGAATATGTCCTTAAAGAAGTGGTAGTTTACTGTTGACGATCTCAACTGTTTTCTGAAGTCTAGAATATGTTCTTAAAGAAGTGGTAGTTTACTTTTGACGATCTCAACTGTTTTCTGAAGTCTAGAATATGTCCTTAAAGAAGTGGTAATTTACTTTTGACGATCTCAACTGTTTTCTGAAGTCTAGAATATGTCCTTAAAGAAGTGGTAGTTTACTGTTGACGATATCAATTGTTTTCTGAAGTCTAGAATATGTCCTTAAAGAAGTGGTAATTTACTTTTGACGATCTCAATTTTTTCTGAAGTCTAGAATATGTCCTTAAAGAAGTGGTAATTTACTTTTGACGATCTCAACTGTTTTCTGAAGTCTAGAATATGTCCTTAAAGAAGTGGTAATTTACTTTTGACGATTTCAACTGTTTTCTGAAGTCTAGAATATGTCCTTAAAGAAGTGGTAGTTTACTGTTGACGATATCAATTGTTTTCTGAAGTCTAGAATATGTCCTTAAAGAAGTGGTAGTTTACTGTTGACGATCTCAACTGTTGTCTGAAATCTAGAATATGTCCTTAAAGAAGTGGTAGTTTACTGTTGACGATATCAACTGTTTTCTGAAATCTAGAATATGTCCTTAAAGAAGTGGTAGTTTACTGTTGACGATCTCAACTGTTTTCTGAAGTCTAGAATATGTTCTTAAAGAAGTGGTAGTTTACTTTTGACGATCTCAACTGTTTTCTGAAGTCTAGAATATGTCCTTAAAGAAGTGGTAGTTTACTTTTGACGATATCAATTGTTTTCTGAAATCTAGAATATGTCCTTAAAGAAGTGGTAGTTTACTATTGACGATATCAATTGTTTTCTGAAATCTAGAATATGTCCTTAAAGAAGTGGTAGTTTACTGTTGACGATATCAATTGTTTTCTGAAGTCTAGAATATGTTCAAGAGGGAATTACTACACTCAGACAATTCCATACACGCTCCACCCAGATTGCCAGCAGGTATCGAACGAGGTCATTGATCGATCATGTGCAAAATGTTCTGCACTGGTTAAGTTCTTACGAAGGGAAAACCGCGGACCTA
>JAPXFY010000018.1:4701523-4714023 GCA_030674185.1 Monoplex corrugatus
GCCACAGGTAGACACATTAGAATGGCCACACTATGTTTATCATGGTCGTGTTTTTGTTCCTTCACTTTTTGTTTTGTGTTAATGTGTATTTTGATTAACGATGTTATGATTTTTTGTACACTATTTAATGAAGCACAATGACTTTGATCGTGTTTTTTTTTTATTCCTTCATGCTTTTGTTTTGTGTTAGTGTGTGTGTGTGTGTTTTAATAAACAATTTTATAATTGATTATACACTATTTAATGCAGCACAATATCTCAGTCGTGTTTTTGTTCTTTCTTGTATTCGTTTAGTGTTAGGGTGTGTTTTAATAAACAATGCTATGATTTATTATACACTATTTAATAACGATGCTATGATTTATCATACACTATTTAATAACGATGCTATGATTTATCATACACTATTTAATAACGATGCTATGATTTATCATACACTATTTAATAACGGTGCTATGATTTATCATACACTATTTAATAACGATGCTATGATTTATTGTACACTATTTATTGCGGCACAATATCTGCTACAGCTGACTGACAAACAACAGGCGCCAGTGATAACATCTGTTTCATGTTTTCTTGGCATTTCATTCTGTCATGTATGAGTGTTTTTAAAACAGGCAGCAGTTTGGAAAAAAATGGAGTTTGTTCATGAGGGATTGATTCGTCGCACTCGGGCAATTCCATGCACGCCACCCAAATATGTAATACATATGCAGACCTGCTAATTACTTAAGGGGGCAGACCTACCCAGATTTGGGTACCAAGATTGTGATGTTCAGTGTTTCAGTTCTAATTAACCAATCACCATGATATGTGGCAAGAAGATACCTCAGACAGTATTCTTTGGATTGAATATCTTTGTTGGGGTCTGTGCATTATGACAAGTTGACAACAATTAATTAATTAAAAAATGTTCTCGCGAAAATGAAAAAAAAAAAATAGTACATACTGTGACATTTATAACTACACATATATTCATGTTAGGAATTTGATATTTAGTGAGCAAACACATCGGTATAGTATGTATGACATGTAGTAAAATCTTAGCTCTACTATAATTATTTTCTGTACAATCATCACAATTTTTAGAATAATTTTATTAAAAAAATTATAATACAACTTTTGATAAAAATTGTTTCTTTCAAGCAGAACTGCAAGATTTTACTACCGGCTATAGGTACCTGTCCCTGCTGTATGTGTGCCAAATATCAAGGAAATCGAATGAAAACGTTTGAACATTTATGTCTGATGTATACATCAGGGCAGGTCTGAGTAGGTCTGCCCCCTTAACTCTCTCCGTGTGTATACATCCGCAGAACATGAAGTGCACACGTTGAAGATCCCATGTGCCGTGATAGTGTTACTCGTTTAGTGGAAACAACGAAACACTCAGCATAGACCACCACAACCACCACCACCACCACAACCACCAACACCACCATCACCACCACCACCACCACCACCACCACCATCACCACCACCATCACCACCACCACCATCACCATCACCATCACCCTTTCATCCTAGCGATTTGAAAACCTTACCAGAAAGTAGGGTTCTGCTCTGGCTAAATGAGTCTGCTAGATATTTGCTGGCATGGCAGATTAAGACAGAGCCTTATGGACCTGCCCGAATACGATGAATTCTTCTTGACCAAAAAACTATACTCCACACTTCAGAGTGCTGGTTTGCTGGTATTTTTGTTTTTATTCTTTGCATGTTCCTTCTGAGATGTAGTTTGGGCATTTCTTTGTTTAACGATGTCTTAAGTGGCTTTGTTGTCTAAGTGCTATTTACTATTTCATACATCTTGAGTTTGACAGGGGTCCACGTAATATTCATATGTACATATTTCATCGATTGTCATATTTCATGATTAACTTTAATAACTTTTCTTTTTATCTATATTTTTATTCTCAGTTTCAAATCAAAACGCTGTCCTAATTTCTACGCCATTTCAGTGTTACTGATTTCATACCGTTCACACCACATACCACAGACTCCATTTTCATACATCAGTTAAAGTCCCAGTACCAGAAAGCCCATGGAAACCAGCGATGTCATGCCATCGTGGGACCACCTACCAGAGAAGACTCTGCACTGTTGTTGGGTCACGTTGGTTGAGTTCAACAATGTCTGTTGTGATCCAATTTACTAAGGATACTGTCTATTAAGGTCCCTACTAACGATAGTTGTGTGGAGTTCAACAATGTATGTTCTGATCCAGTTTACTAAGGATACTGTCTATTAAGGCCCCTACTAACGATAGTTGTGTGGAGTTCAACAATGACTGTTGTGATCCAGTTTACTAAGGATCTCACCTGTCTCACCTGTCGGCGTCACCGGGAACAGTGTTGGCCGCTGCACATGATGTCCTCACAAGTTGCCTCCAGCACTCTCGATCTTGGCTAAGTCTGACCACCTCCTGGAGTTTCTTGCCACTGATGTTTGTGATGTTTCTAGCAAGTGATGCAGGTGGCCGTCCTCTGTTTCTCTTTCCTTCCACTTTACCTTGGAGGACAGTGGACATCAAGTCTGTTCTCTCATTACGGATTGCGTGTCCAACATATTTCAGTTTCCTCCGTTGTATGAGTACTAGAAGCTTGCGTGTAGTACCCAACTAAGGATACTGTCTATTAAAGCCCCTACTAACGATAGTTGTGTGGAGTTCAACAATGACTGTTGTGATCCAGTTTACTAAGGATACTGTCTATTAAAGCCCCTACTAACGATAGTTGTGTGGAGTTCAACAATGACTGTTGTGATCCAACTGACTATTAAGGCCCCTACTGTCTATTAAGGCCCCTACTGTCTATTAAGGCCCCTACTATCTATTAAGACCCTACTGTCTATTAAGGCCCCTACTGTCTATTAAGGCCCCTACTGTCTATTAAGGCCCCTACTGTCTATTAAGACCCTACTGTCTATTAAGGCCCCTACTGTCTATTAAGGCCTCTACTGTCTATTAAGACCCCTACTGTCTATTAAGGCCCCTGTTGTTATTAAGACCCTACTGTCTATTAAGACCCCTACTGTCTATTAAGGCCCCTACTGTCTATTAAGACCCCTACTGTCTATTAAGGCCCCTGTTGTTATTAAGACCCTACTGTCTATTAAGACCCCTACTGTCTATTAAGGCCCCTACTGTCTATTAAGACTCCTACTGTCTATTAAGGCCCCTACTGTCTAGTAAGGCCCCTGTTGTTATTAAGACCCTACTGTCTATTAAGACCCCTACTGTCTATTAAGGCCCCTGTTGTTATTAAGGCCTCTACTGTCTATTAAGACCCCTACTGTCTATTAAGGCCCCTGTTGTTATTAAGACCCTACTGTCTATTAAGACCCCTACTGTCTATTAAGGCCCCTACTGTCTATTAAGACTCCTACTGTCTATTAAGGCCCCTACTGTCTAGTAAGGCCCCTACTGTCTATTAATGCCCTACTGTTTATTAAGGCCCCTACTGTCTATTAAGGCCCCTACTGTCTATTAAGACCTCTACTGTCTATTAAGACCCCTACTGTCTATTAAGGCCCCTGTTGTTAGTAAGACCCTACTGTCTATTAAGACCCCTACTGTCTATTAAGGCCCTACTGTCTATTAAGACTCCTACTGTCTATTAAGGCCCCTACTGTCTATTAAGACCCCTACTGTCTATTAAGGCCCCTGTTGTTAGTAAGACCCTACTGTCTATTAAGACCCCTACTGTCTATTAAGGCCCCTACTGTCTATTAAGGCCCCTACTGTCTATTAAGACTCCTACTGTCTATTAAGGCCCCCTACTGTCTATTAAGACCCCTACTGTCTATTAAGACCCCTACTGTCTATTAAGACCCCTACTGTCTATTAAGACCCCTACTGTCTATTAAGGCCCCTACTGTCTATTAAGGCCCCTACTGTCTATTAAGGCCCCTACTTCTATTAAGACCCCTACTGTCTATTAAGGCCCCTACAGTCTATTAATACCCTACTGTCTATTAAGGCCCCTACTGTCTATTAAGGCCCCTACTGTCTATTAAGGCCCCCTATTGTCTATTAAGGCCCCTACTGTCTATTAAGGTCCCTACTGTCTATTAAGGCCCCTACTGTCTATTAAGGCCCCTACTGTCTATTAAGGCCCCTACTGTCTATTAAGGCCCCTACTAACGATAGCTGTGTGGAGTTCAACAATATCTGTGGTGAGCCAACTGAACAAAGACACTGTCTATTAATAGCTCAGTAGAGAAGCCAGACTGAAGGCGATATCTCATAATTTGGACAAAATTGTAAGTTCGTTAAATCAGCTGTATGGTAAATTATTCATTATCTTCTTAAGATATGTCTTTTTTTTCTTCTTTCTTTCTTTCTGTATTTTTGTCTTTCTTTCTTTGTTTATTTATTCATTTATTTACTTATTCATTCATGTATGTATCGATGTATCGATGTATCTATCTATCTATCAATCTATCTAGCTAGCTAGCTAGCTATCTGTCTATCTATCTACCTATCTATCTATCTATCTGTCTATCTGTCTGTATGTCTATCTATCTGTCCTTCTCTCTTGGTGTCTGTATGTGTATCTATCTATTCATTTGCACATCCTTTGATTTGTTTATCTTATTTATTTAGCTATTTGTTTATCTTATTTATTTACTTATATGTCTATTTGATATCTAGTTATTTGTTTGTTGTTATTCGTTTTGTTTGTTTGTTTCTTTGTTTGTTTGTTTGTTTTTATTGATTGTTTGTTTGATTGTTTGTTTGCTCGTCTTTAGAACTTCTCATATCCCACAATGAATGGTTTGTTGTCTACTGTACAAACGTAACATGTTTCATGACTGTGGATTTATAATTGATGTGACATATTTTAAATAAGTTATTTTGATAATACAGAGGTTTTTTCTCATTTTCATGTTTTCAATCATGAAATATCGCACAATACGACATCGGAAATCTCAGGCAGTTAAGTCTGTATATAGACACTAAGATCTCTACCTCAAGAGTTTTCTGAATCAGGTGAATTGTTAGCGTCATTATGCTAGGTGTACATGTGTTTTTAGCCCAATGAATTTATACTTGCAGATTTTTGTTACCTGCAGATTCATATTGTGATGATCACAACTGTTTCTATTGATGTGTCATTTTAACTTGTCTTACATACAATCATGTGTATAAATTCTTTTTCAAGGGTCATGAGGAAGGTTGGAAAAATTTCAATATGGATAATTCTTGACGCAATTTAATGTATTGATCATGTAAAATTTAAGTCAAAACTACCAGCACAAAACGTAAAAATAACATTTGCTTATGTTTAATCACATTTCAGTTTTTCTTTTTACGTTTTCTATCTTATTAATATTTTACATAACACTTAATGATGTTTTGTCATGCTGTTATTATTATTACGATTACCAGGATGTGAACTGCTGAAGATTGATACATGACGAAGACATATTGGAACACAAAGTTATCACCATGAAGTAACGTTTGTGTTCATTGATTTCATGTTGATGTTATCAGTTTGTATAAACACATGAAATGTAAAATAAAAAGATATCCCTCAAAATATGCATCGTTCATCTCTGTTTTTGCTGTCTGAAATGCTGTGTGCTTTCATAAAAAAAATTGCCAAATCTGACGGACATATTAAATCCTTTGACTATACAAAACGTCATCCTTTTTTACAGTACACAATTACCAACCAGCATTCAAGAAGATGAAAAGCATTCTTGCCAACAAATGCCTGTCAATTAACACCAGAAAGAGAGTTCTTGAATGTTATATAGAACCAATACTGTTATACGGTTGTGAGGCGTGGACAGTCAACAAGCAAAGCCAGAACAAGAATGAGGCAGCCGAGATGTGGTTTCTAAGAAGAATGTTGAGAGTTCCATGGACAGCAAAGAAACCAAACGAGACAGTCTTGATGGAGGCAGACACAAGAAGATCATTGATAAGGAACATTAGGAAAAGACAGGCAACATTTAAAGGCCATTTTATGAGGAAAGGGGAATTGGAGCACCTGGTCACAACGGGAAATCTGGAGGGAAAGGGAGCACTAGGTAGACCCGGGGAGAAGATATTGGACGGACTTGCAGAGTGGTTGAAGACAGAGAGGGTGGAAGAGGTGCTTGAGGAAACAAGGGATAGAAACAGATGGAAGGCCATGATCGCCAACACCATGCGACAAGGAACTGGATGATGATAATGAATTACAAATCAATTTGACTGCATGTATCTTATGTCGCATCACACCACTATCCCACTTGCTTCACTGCCTCTCTGTTAAACAAAGAATTCGTCAAATTTCCTGGTTATTCTTCAAGTTGCTGACTGAGCAGACACCTTTCTATTTCTATGAACTGTCCTATCAGTATGATTTGATAAAGAACAGTTCACAGTTCATCAAGCTGCACAAAAGAGCAATGTATACAAGAAATGAGTCCACTCAAACACCGTTTGTTTTGACTTACCAAAGCCTGAATTTCGTAATTATTGTAAATTATACAATACAAACGTAGATTATGATTGCAAACATTTTGTGGGTATACATTTATGTCCATACTTTCTGACATTCACAGAGCAGACAAACTTCATCACTGGTGACATCCATATCCTATTTTCTCTTGTAGTCTCACATTTCTAGCAACATTGGAACGGTAATTTATGAATACAGTACCAACGTATAATCAATGTACAGATTTGGTAACACACGTGTAGATCATTCCTTTTCGAAAACATCTATGATTCTTATAAACAACAATGCATTACTGTTCTCAAATATTCTACTACAGTTAAGAATTCTGGAGAATGTATTCAGTAGTTGTTTTTCTTTCCTTTTTTTTTTTTTTTGTTGTTGCTTCTTTTCTTTTTTCCTGTCCCATTTCCCATGCCACACTAATGGTCAGTAAAGTGGACCAAGTTTTCACAACATTATGATGATGACGATAATGACGAAAGGGATTATAATTGTGATGCTATGGAGTTCAACTCTGAAATGATGCACTCAGTATTTTACAAGCTACATATATCTTATGTAATCCAACACACAGTCATACACTACAAATGCAAGCGTGCTATTGTTGTAAAACCATTGTGCAGAACAAAAGAGGAACTAAAAGACATGTTTCTGAGAAAGTGATACATTAATGAATGTTAATTAAGTTGATTTGATATAAGATCGACCCAAAAAGAAATCTCCAATCTTCATAAATTCTGATTCCAACATTTTCGTTTCAAATCACGGAAACGATTAAAAACAGATGTCTTACTATATATAAGAATATTAATACAATACACTAAAAGCACCAGATGTAGAAAGAAACTCTGGGTATAGAGCCAGACGGCAGAAGGTCTTCAGAGGAGAAACTCTCGTCAAGTGAATGTTTCAGCCCTTAACTCGAGATCAATTAACACTAGATCAATATACAATATATCCATACTTCATCTCCATTATAGAAGCACAAGTTTGTCACGAAAAAACAAAAATATATATCCAAATTTAAGATTGTCAAACGTGAATGATTTTTAAGTCCTATGTTCTTGCTTGTTCATATTTCCAATGGCCAATTATCCATTTGTGACATGTTCATAGTGGCTTTGATGTCTGTTTGTATGTTGTGCAGGTGTCTATTTACTGTACACTCTATATACTGTCACTTAGATGGTAAGAGAGAGAGAGAGAGAGAGAGAGAGAGAGAGAGAGAGAGAGGATTGAAAGAGAGACAGAGAGACAGACAGAGACAGATAGACAGACAGAGACAGACAGACAGACAGACAGAGATAAGAGAGGGGGGGAGGGAGGGAGAGACAGACAGACAGACAGAGACAGAGAAAGAGACAGACAGAGAGAGGGAGAGAGAGAGAGAGAGAGAGAGAGAGAGAGATTGACAGACATAAACTGAGACAGACAGACAGACAGACAGAGACAGACAGACAGACAGACAGACTGACAGAGTTTACAATCCCCCTCATCCCTGTTAATGTAAGAACCATGTCAGCCTTATCACAGTGGCGGCCAGTCCAGCTCAGACAGCAGAGAAGAAAATAAACGATTCAGACTGCATGGACCTCCCCCATGATGTCTGTACCACCTGCACACTTTTACCACAGTGCCAGAATAAAGTGCCAATGGGGGTACAGATCACTTGCAGGGTTCACCTCTCCCTGCCCCACTCTGTTGGAGGTCTGACCTCCCCTAACCCCTACCCCTATCCCCTATCACAGAGCTCTCTGTGTGAGGTGTGACCTCGTCACATTAAACGTGAATTTGGTGGGGACTCTGGGGAAACATTTCTTCGTGTTGAAATGCTTTAGTAACGATGGCTTCTTTACCACTGTGGCCCCAGTGGTTCAGTTGGCTAGAATACCATGCTGGTTACATAGGGGTCTGGGTTCAACCCTATGGCCAGATACTGTTTTCATTCTTTTTTATTCTCTTTTTTTTCCACAGACTCTCTGGCCCTTTATGTAGAGCCGTGGACCCCAGATCTCATGTTTCGAGTTCAATCCTACCCTACAACCATTCTTATAACGCAGGGGTCGTGTGTTCGATCTTCAGGTGTGCCACAGGTTTGGTGTCCCCGTCAGCTCAGTGTGTTGAATCGTCACGCATTTAACACTCTGACAACCCACAGATTTGTAGTTCCTCAAAACCTCGCTACACTGTTGAGTTCACGAGCTGGTTCACTGTTTATACCTTGATCATGTTGGATACGTTTCAGTCACTTGGCATCTGCAATGTCCATGCACATGAAATGGATTTTGTGCTCAGACACACTGCCTTAACAAAAACTGAAACTGAACCAGATAGGTGTGTGATGCTAATGTCTTATTACGAAGACTGGGTACAGAGTTAAGGATATAAATAGAAGCGGGTACCGTTACTAAGGGAAGTAACACATGGCATTGTAAGCAGACGACAGATACGTATGGGGATTGCAGACTGCACTCTGGGAATATCATTCACTCATGGCGTCTGGTCTGATAATCAAGGATGGGAGTTTTACGATTCATTCCGTCCATTATTGTTGTATAGAAACCCTGTTTTCTTCACATCTCCTCTACTGTTTTCTTTTTTCCTAGCCCAACCTGACCCAAAACAATGATTGTTTCTATACCCAACCTGACCCAAAACAATGATTATTTCTATACCCAACCTGACCCAAAACAATGATTGTTTCTATGCCCAACCTGACCCAAAACAATGATTGTTTCTATGCCCAACCTGACCCAAAACAATGATTGTTTCTATGCCCAACCTGACCCAAAACAATGATTGTTTCTATGCCCAACCTGACCCAAAACAATGATTATTTCTATACCCAACCTGACCCAAAACAATGATTGTTTCTATGCCCAACCTGACCCAAAACAATGATTGTTTCTATGCCCAACCTGACCCAAAACAATGATTGTTTCTATGCCCAACCTGACCCAAAACAATGATTGTTTCTATGCCCAACCTGACCCAAAACAATGATTGTTTCTATACCCAACCTGACCCAAAACAATGATTGTTTCTATGCCCAACCTGACCCAAAACAATGATTGTTTCTATACCCAAACTGACCCAAAACAATGATTGTTTCTATACCCAACCTGACCCAAAACAATGATTGTTTCTATACCCAACCTGACCCAAAACAATGATTATTTCTATGCCCAACCTGACCCAAAACAATGATTGTTTCTATGCCCAACCTGACCCAAAACAATGATTGTTTCTATACCCAACCTGACCCAAAACAATGATTATTTCTATGCCCAACCTGACCCAAAACAATGATTGTTTCTATCCCAACCTGACCCAAAACAATGATTGTTTCTATACCCAACCTGACCCAAAGCAATGATTGTTTCTATACCCAACCTGACCCAAAACAATGATTGTTTCTATGCCCAACCTGACCCAAAACAATGATTGTTTCTATACCCAACCTGACCCAAAACAATGATTGTTTCTATACCCAACCTGACCCAAAACAATGATTGTTTCTATACCCAACCTGACCCAAAACAATGATTCAGCGTTTCTGTATCTAACCTGACCCAAAACATTGATTCAGTGTTTCAGTATCTAATCTGACCCAAAACACTGATTGTTTCTATATCCAACCTGACCCAAAACATCGATTGAGTGTTTCGGTATCCAACGTGACCCAAATCGTTCATTCAGTGTTTCAGTATCTAGCATGACCCAAAATCGTTCGTTCAGTGTTTCAGTATCCAACGTGACCCAAATCGTTCATTCAGTGTTTCAGTATCCAGCATGACCCAAATCGTTCATTCAGTGTTTCAGTATCCAATCTGACCCAAAACGTTGATTCAGTGTTTCAGTATCCAGCATGACCCAAATCGTTCATTCAGTGTTTCAGTATCCAATCTGACCTAAATCGTTCATTCAGTGTTTCAGTATCCAACATGACCCAAAACGTTGATTCAGTGTTTCAGTACCCAACATGACCCAAAAATATTAATTCAGTGTTTCAGTATCCAACCTGACCCAAAACATTAATTCCGTGTTTCTTTGTCTAGCCTGACCCAAAATACTAATTCAGGGTTTCTTTGTCTAGCCTGATCCAAAATATTGATTCATTATTTCTGTATCTAGCCGACCAAGAAACAATGACTGTATATATGTATCCAACCTGACCCAAAATATCGATTCCATATTTCTGTATCCAAACTAACCCAAAATGTTGATCCATTATTTATGCATCCAACCTGACCCAAAATACTGATTTAATATTTATGTATCCAGCCGAACCCAAACATTGAGTCACCTTTTCTGTATCTAGCCTGACCCCAAAATATTGATTCAGTATTTATGTATCCAACCTGACCCAAAATATTGATTTACTTTTTCTGTATTCAAACTGTTCCAAAACATTGGTTCAGTATTCCTCTATCCAACCTGACCAAAAACACTGATTCGGTATTTCAGTATCCAGCCTGACCCAAAATGTTAAATGTTTTTTGTATACAACATGACCCAAAATATTGATTCAGTGTGTCTGTATCCAACCCGACCCAAAAATTGATTCAATGTTTTAGTATCTAACATGACACAAAACATTGATCGTGTTTCTGTATCGAACCTGACCCAAAATATTGATTCAATGTTTCTGTATTCAAAACATTGTTTCAGTATTTTTGCATCCAACCTGACCCGAGATTGATTCAGTATTTATGTACAGTATTCAACCTGACCCAAAAACATTGATTCAGTATTTTTGTGACCAATCTGACCCATCTGGTGGATGGGGTTGGACAGATGCTGGATAAGTTTGTCAAATTTCAAACAGATTTTGTGAGATTGTGGATTGTTGTGTTTTAATGTTGCACACTGGTTGTTGTCAGATGTGTGTGGAGTTCTGTCCCTTGCTCTGGTTTGTTTTGTTCCTCACTGCACTATTACTTGACAGGTTGGTTCTAACAAAGTACTGGTTTGCTGAAAACTCTTGCAATGTATCCAACGTCTGGTTTTCACTCATCTCTCTTTTAAATTGTTGGATTACTTGGTATATCTATTTATGTATCTGATGATGGTTAGTGAGGCCATAGTCCCTCAATCCAAATTTATAACAGATAATTGATTAATCATTTGAAAATGTTGGTAATTTATCAGGTCAAAAAGAAATCACTCATGTATGTACTAGCTTGAACTGTCAAGGGAAACGTTGGAAGATATTGTGAGGGTGTATGAGGAATTCATGTGGGTTATGTTGCGTTCTTGTACTAGTTGACAATGAATGTGTTTTAGATCATGATACTTCTATATGTATCTATCTGTTTATTCACTCTTTCTGTGTTTGTCTGTTTGTCTGTCTGTCTGTCACCCTCGTCTCTCTATCATAAACATACATACATATGCATCTCTCTCTCTTTTCTCCTCTTCTAATATTTATAAGAGAAGACTAGGAGCTAGACACAAGGTCTTCAAGAATACCCTTAGCAATGTTCGCTGATTCCTACATCTCGGTGCCGCACTCTAGCATGACTCCTGATGCCTTCTGCTGTTCTTTTTTTTTTTTTTTTTTTTTTTTTTTCCACGCGGATCAACTGCGATTCTCCTTAACTGCGTACGCGGTTTTACATGTACGGCACAATATCTTAGGATTTAATCTATAAGTTCACTTTTGTTTCTTGCAGATCAGTTGAGCTCCTTCTGCTGCTGCCATCGCTTAAGGCTCTATCTCTTTCAGAAATGGCGAGTTTTTCATGAGATCATAACGGAGTGCCAAACCTCTTGCCGACTAGGCGAAGATTTGACCGCAACCTGTATATATATATATTATGTATATAATAGTAGATTAGATAGATAGACATATAGATAGACAGATAGATAGATAGATAGATAGATAGATAGATAGATAGATAATAGCTAAATAGATAGTTAGACATGTAGATATATATACATGTGTGTGTGTGTGTGTGTGTGTGTGGGTGTGAGTGTGTGTGTGCGTATGTGTGTGTATGTGTGTGTGTGTGTGTGGTTATGTGTGTGTGTTGTGTG
>JAPXFY010000018.1:4721523-4731523 GCA_030674185.1 Monoplex corrugatus
CAAAAGTCTCCTGCCGTGTGTTGAGCGCTAATTCAGGTGGTATTGATTGAGTGTATGTGGTTGTTTGTTTGGTAACCCCCCCCCTCTCTCTCTCTCTCTCTCTCTCTCTCTCTCCCTCTCTCCCTCTGTGTGTGTGTGTCTCTCTCTCTGTCTCTCTCTCTCTCTCTGTCTCTATGTCTGTCTGTGTGTCTGTCTGTCTCTCTCTTTCTCTCTCTGTTTCTGTCTACTCTCTCTGTCTGTCTGTCTGTCTGTCTGCTCTCTCTGTCTCTCTCTTTTTCTCTGCCTGTCTGCTCTTGCTGTCTTTGTCTCTCTCTGTCTCTCTCTCTCTCTCTCTCTCTCTCTCTCTGTCTGTCTACTCTCTCTGTCTCTATCTTTGTGTCTGTCTGTCTGTCTGTCTCTCTGTCTCTCTATCTTTGTGTCTGTCTATCTGCTCTCTCTTTCTCTTTCTCTCTCTCTAACTGTCTGCTCTCTGTCTGTCTGTCTGTCTGTCTCTCTTTTGTCAGTATGTCTGTATGTCTGTCTGTCACTCATTCTTTGTCTCTGTCTCTCTCTCTTCTTTTCGCTTCTCTTCTCTATCTCCCCCCCCCTCCTCTCTCTCTCTGTCTCTCAGTCACTCTCTTTCTTTGTTTCTGTCTTTTTTCTGCCACTTTCTCTCTTTTCCCTATTTCCCCCTTTCTTTCTCTTTTTCTGTCTCTTATTTTCTTGCTTTCTCTCTTTCTCTCTTTGTATCTTACCTTCCTACTGTAGCTCTACTGTAATCCACACCCTCCATCACACTCTCTCTTTGTATCTTACTTTCCTACTGTAGCTCTACTGTAAGCCACACCTCCATCACACTCTCTCTTTGTATCTTACCTTCCTACTGTAGCTCTACTGTAAGCCACACCCTCCATCACACTCTCTCTTTGTATCTTACCTTCCTACTGTAGCTCTACTGTAAGCCACACCCTCCATCACACTCTCTCTTTGTATCTTACCTTCCTACTGTAGCTCTACTGTAAGCCACACCCTCCATCACACTCTCTCTTTGTATCTTACCTTCCTACTGTAGCTCCACTGTAATCCACACCCTCCATCACACTCTCTCTTTGTATCTTAGCTTCCTACTGTAGCTCTACTGTAAGCCACACCCTCCATCACACTCTCTCTTTGTATCTTACCTTCCTACTGTAGCTCTACTGTAAGCCACACCCTCCATCACACTCTCTGCATCAGTGGTGTTCAATCACCCACGACAACACTCATACCAACTTTTCATAATATCACCAAAACGACGTATATTTTGTCACGGTCTGAGTGCCAGGGATTCCATATCAGCTGTCAATGGGTAGTAACTATGAGACCACCCACCAGACGAGGTCCCGCACTGCTGTAAAAGAGTCAATCGTTTTAGGGGTGTTGACGTGAAGTGACCCGAGGCACGAAAACTGACACCAGAGTCACCATGAAGGCAGGGTGCCACTAAGTATGGAACAATCCTTAAATGTTCTACTGGCGTGTGTGGCTGAGTGGTTAAATTAATGCTTCTGGCTTCGACGTGAACAGCCTGAGTTCGAATAATGGAAAAGACAGGAGCTATTCTCCCCCAGACTTGATTTCCAATCGTGGACTAGGTACTATATTTTTGTTTTGTTTTTTGTTTTTTGGATGAAACGATAAACCGAGGTCCTATCAGGAGCACGCACGTAAAATATCCCATGGCAACAAAGGACTTGTCGTGTGGCAAAATTATGTCAGTTCAAAAATCCACTTCCATGGTTAAACAGAAATACACTTATACATAAAGAAAAAAAAAAGAAAAGAAAGATGGCGCTGCACTCCTGCGACATATTCTTCAATGGGTGAACAGCTGGCCTGAATTCCGCAAGGAAAATCTATAATGGTAACAATAACAAAAACAACAAAATGAATAAATGAATAAACAGATAAGTAATAAATAAATAAATAAATAAACAAATGAATTAACTAAATAATGCATGAACAAGTAAATAAATTAACGAATGTTAAATAAAAAAAAAAGTAGACCAGTTTGGAAGGTCTATTTAATCAATAAATGAATAAACAGATGAGTAAATTGTTCATGAATTAATTAATCAATTAATTAACTAATTAATGCATGAACAACTGAATAAACAAACGAATGAAGACAGTTGGGAAGGTCTACCTGATGTACCTGTATTTAGAGAAAAGAAAGTGAATTCATTTACAAGGTCTACTTAACCTTCTTGTATTAAAAGAAAGTAGGAATCTGCGAAAGAATTAGATGTTAAACAAAGCAGAGAAAATAACACACACACACACACACACACACACACACACACACACACACACACACACACACCACACACACACACACATGCACACACACATACTCACACACACACACTCATACACACACACACACACACACACATACACACACACACACACACACACACACACACACACACACACACACACACACACACACACACACACACACAAGGTGGACAGAGGCATGTGAGAAAGCAGTTCAATATAAAAGGGAGAAATTCAAAATCTACATCAAAAGCCGGAAACCTGAAGATCATGTGGAAATGAAAAAAGCTAACATCCAATGTAACAAAACCATCGCTGAAGCAAAGAAAGATTATTGGGCATCATTCTGCACAAAACAAATTTCAGATTTCAAAGATTTTCATAAAGTCTGGACGAAAATGAATCAAATGAAGAATGGAACCAACCTACAAAGGTGTCCGATAATAATAGAAACATGTAACACATTTCCTTCAGACATGGACAAAGCAGAAACTTTTGTGGAATTATTTGCTAAAAGCAGTAAAGTTGAAGGTTTATCTTCAGACTGCAAACATCACAGAGAAATGGAAGATAACAACCCAATCTACACTGATCCAATACCTCAGAATGATCTCTGGTTTAATTCTCCAATCACCTTAGAAGAGCTAAAAAACACAATACTGTTTCTACACAACAAAACGAGTTCGGTAGGTGTTGATGCAGTTTCGACTGAAATGATTAAACATCTCCCTGAAAACTATCTTATTTTCCTACACAAAATTCTGCAGAAATGCTGGGTTAACGGAACTGTACCACAAATCTGGCAAAAGTCTATAGTTATACCGATATTAAAAGCAGGAAAATCGAAAACTGATAAAAACAGTTATAGACCCATTGCTTTGACGTCCCACACGAGCAAACTAACGGAAAGATTGATCTTAAACAGACTTTTACACTACTGTGATAAAAATAATGTTATTCCGGTAAACCAGGCGGGTTTTAGAAAAGGGAGATCTGCAGTTGAACACCTGGTTAAACTTACAACTCAGATCAAACAACAGTTTGCCCGCAGAAAAAGTGTTTTAGCTACTTTCTTTGATGTAAAAAAAGCTTACGATCAAGTTTGGCATAAACGTCTATTGTTCAAGCTAAAATCTGTTGGTTTATCTGGTAATATGTACAATTACATTAAATCTTTTTTAGCTAATAGAACAATACGGGCTAGAGTGGGAGCTAGTTATTCTACTTCACGATGCCTCGACATGGGGATTCCACAAGGTTCAGTGATAGCACCTATTTTGTTTAATATCCTTATACAGGATCTTCCTAAAGCTCTTTCAAATCGTGTTGTTTTAGTACAGTATGCTGATGATATATGTACTTGGATGAATATCACTTTAAAAAAGACAACTCCACGGAGAACACGGAATTACATCAGGAAGTTGTATCAAATTGATCTTGATAACCTTGGAAACTATATGTTAGAAAATGGTCTGTCATTGTCGGCAGAAAAAAACTAACATGATACTGTTTAATCCTGGTGGTAACTCAAATAACTTACATACTTTCAAATTGCTTGGTGAAGTGTTAAATTACAAACAGGTCGTAAAATTTCTGGGAGTTTACATCACGTCGAAATTAAGCTGGAATATCCATTTTGATTATATTTTAACAAAAGCACGAAAAACCTTAAATTTTCTAAAGATAATAAGCAAATTACCCTGGGAAATGGATACAAATATACTGATTCATCTGGCAACAGCGCTGGTCAGGTCTAAATTATCCTACGCGCAAGAAATTTGTTTCAATGCACCTAAATATTTACTAAAAAAGATTCAGAACTTGGACTGCAAAAGTCTTAAAATTGCACTAGGTGTACCAACTCATGCTTCTACTCTGGTAACGTACAAAGCTGCTGGAATTCTACCTCTAAACAACCATCGTGAGCTAGCTACAGCAAAGTTTGCAATTAGAACTACTTCACAAGCGAATCATTTTGTGAGCAAAGAAATTAAAATCAGGTCTGATATTGACTTTCCAAAACGAGCAAAAAACATTTCATCACAAATTACAACCGCAACTTACATATCTGACCTGATCAAACAATCCAACATAACTATGGATGAAATAGCCGAGAAACCAACGTTAACGCCTATCCCTACATGGGAAATGCTAAAGGCCACGTTTGATCTCGATTATGCAGACGTTAAAAAAGATGATAATGTCAACATTACGCTATCCACAGCTTGTGAACACATCGATGAAAAGTACCGTACCCACCTCCACATTTTTACCGATGGGTCAGTCTTAGCAAATCAGAGCGCTGGAGCAGCGTTTTATGTTCCAGAATTTAACATTAAAAAGTCTTTTTTCATTGGGACAAATGTACCTATATATACAGCAGAACTGGTCGCTGTTGTTCAAGCGTTGCATTATTTAATAAGCCTTCGGCCTGTGTCTTTCAAAGTAGTTCTCTTTGTTGATTCAAAATCTGTATTATATGCCTTACAGTCTTTTGATACAGACACAAGACCTGATTTAATAATTGAGGCAAATCATCTAATACACTGTTTAAAGATAAATGGCTCGGAAATCAGTTTATGCTGGGTGCCTTCTCACGTTGGTCTTCAAGGCAACAACGTAGTTGACAGAGCAGCTAAATCCGGTGCACTCAATTCTGAAAATTCCATAGAATTACATGTTAACACCTCGGTAAATGAAGCTTACAACTCGCTAGAATTAGCATCATGGATTCGATTTCATGAACATTTAAATGAAAAATTTGTGTCCCAAAAAAGAATCAAACTTTCAGTTCAAAATATCTGTAAAAAAATTCAGTATTCTTCGTTATATCATTTGAGATCAATTGTTACCACATATTTTCGTATTCAAATGAACGCTTTGAAAACTAAATATTGTAAACACGTTTTATGTATTTGCGGTGAACAATTCTCATTGTATCACTGTTTGTTTTACTGCAGAAAGCTTCGTTATTTCTTACCAAAGATGTTTACACAAGGAAACTATCTTGAAAAGCATTTTAAAGAAATAATATCAGATCAAGTTCTGTTAGTTAAAATTTCAGAATCATTGGTTCACAGTCCTGTTAATGCGTTACTTTAAGGTTATTATTTTAATTATTATTATTTTATTTTGTTTTGTTTTGTTTTTTATGACGTTGTTTTCTTTTACATTTAATGTTAGCGTTGTTCTAGTTTCATTTCTCTGTTCATCCATATCCTTTTTCTAAAAACCTTGCCGATTTCTTTTAATTTTTTTTTCCCGTCTCTTACTCTGTTCCCCTCTGTCCCCTCTCCCCCCCCCCCAAAAAAAAAAAAAAAAAAAAATCATCCTCCATGCCATTTTTACCCGTCTAATATCACTTATAGTGAAAAGACGTTAAATCAAGGAACGAACACACACACACGTGCACACGCACAAATATAGTAACAATTGAAATAAATAAAACATTTTAAATGATACAACTAAAAATGAAATAGAATAAAGTGAAATAAACTAAAATTAAAAGGAACTGAAACAACCGACATACACTAAAGATAAAACGAAAGCAATATGACATAAAATAAAACACAAAAGTCAAGGAACACCCCCGAACCGTAATTCACAGGTAGGCTAGAAAACTGGTAAAGGGAAGTCACTCAACAAACAAAGTCTGGACTGAAAAATAATGGATACCCTCGAGTTTTGGACTGGGAGTTCGTTATTGCCAAGGTGCTCGGAAGTGGGCGCTCAGTGACGCCTGGCTGTTGCCAGTTATCTGGGACATAGTCCACAATGAGTTAACTATAATCGTTAGCTACCAGTTATCAGTCAGTTAACGTCACAGCCCTTACAACAAACACAAGCCCATGACCTGGTTCACAATTAGTTAACTATAATCATTAGCTACAAGTTATCAGTCAGTTAACGTCACAGCCCTTACAACGAACACAAGCCCATGACATGTCAACAGGATAACCTGCTGACGTTTACTGCCACTCACAGGACAGGTGGGTTAAACAAAGGTGATAACAGGTAACGTGAACTCGCTAAATTAACTCTGTTGTGACTGCACTTGCCACAGCTGAGCTCTCCTGCTGGCCTAGGGCTGCCACAGTGAAATCATTGAGAACCGGGTGCAAATGAACATATCCATCGATTTGAGACAAAGAAACCGGCAAAACGTAGCTGAAGCATTCAATGGAAGTTCCCTCCACAAGGGAAGCAACTGCCAACTACTAAATCATTAGCATAACAAAAGTAGAGGGAGTTCTATACCCTAGACCGTCTGTTACTATGATCGAAGTAGCCCGTCCTCAGTGAGAGCTCAGCTGTTACTTCAATCGAAGTAGCCCGTCGTCAAATAGTTAAAAGCTGCATGTAAAGATATGTCTATACTTATAAAACAACTGGTTAATTAAAAATTCTGTACCAAGACATGGCTGCGCGCTGGATTTAAGGTAAGAACAAAACTTCAAACTTCACACTTCAAAACACTTTACTATTCAACGATATTAGTGTCAGGTCCTACTGGGCCAGTCTTACAGCTAGTCTTTGCTGCTCTACAAATATTACACACAACTTCAAATCCTTTCTTTACCACTTACCGATAGTAGCGTTAGGTCCTGCTGGACCTGCTTACAGCTAGTTCTTGATACTCTACATATATAATACAAGCACATCAAACAAAAATAAGAACACAACAACATGCACTATAAAAGAAGCTGTAAAAATGAATTTTAATAGAATATTGACGTTTATATGTCAGTAAGTCAAGCGCTGTACTAAAGCATGAGAGACAATGGCAGACACATGTATAACAAATACATGTCAACCCCTAACAATAACAACAGAAACGATGATGACATTATAAAAATAATACCAGTAGTAACAAAAATATACATGTTACTTGTAGTAACAAAAATGTACATGTTACTTGTAGTAACAAAAATATACATGTTACTTGTAGTAACAAAAATATACATGTTTCTTGTTGTAGCAAAACATACATGTTACCTGTATTAGCAAAAAACATACATGTTACCTGTATTAGCAAAAACATACATGTTACCTGTACCAGCAAAGACCTACATGTTACCTGTACCAGCAAAGACCTACATGTTACCTGTACCAGCAAAGACCTACATGTTACCTGTACCAGCAAAGACCTACATGTTACCTGTACCAGCAAAGAGGTACATGTTACCTGTAGTAGCAAAGACCTACATGTTACCTGTAGTAGCAAAGACCTACATGTTACCTGTACCAGCAAAGACCTACATGTTACCTGTACCAGCAAAGACCTACATGTTACCTGTACCAGCAAAGACCTACATGTTACCTGTACCAGCAAAGACCTACATGTTACCTGTAGTAGCAAAGACCTACATGTTACCTGTACCAGCAAAGACCTACATGTTACCTGTACCAGCAAAGACCTACATGTTACCTGTACCAGCAAAGACCTACATGTTACCTGTACCAGCAAAGACCTACATGTTACCTGTAGTAGCAAAGACCTACATGTTACCTGTACCAGCAAAGACCTACATGTTACCTGTACCAGCAAAGACCTACATGTTACCTGTACCAGCAAAGACCTACATGTTACCTGTACCAGCAAAGACCTACATGTTACCTGTACCAGCAAAGACCTACATGTTACCTGTACCAGCAAAGACCTACATGTTACCTGTACCAGCAAAGACCTACATGTTACCTGTACCAGCAAAGACCTACATGTTACCTGTACCAGCAAAGACCTACATGTTACCTGTACCAGCAAAGACCTACATGTTACCTGTAGTAGCAAAGACCTACATGTTACCTGTACCAGCAAAGACCTACATGTTACCTGTACCAGCAAAGACCTACATGTTACCTGTACCAGCAAAGACCTACATGTTACCTGTACCAGCAAAGACCTACATGTTACCTGTACCAGCAAAGACCTACATGTTACCTGCACCAGCAAAGACCTACATGTTACCTGTACCAGCAAAGACCTACATGTTACCTGTTCCAGCAAAGACCTACATGTTACCTGTAGTAGCAAAGACCTACATGTTACCTGTACCAGCAAAGACCTACATGTTACCTGTACCAGCAAAGACCTACATGTTACCTGTACCAGCAAAGATCTACATGTTACCTGTACCAGCAAAGACCTACATGTTACCTGTACCAGCAAAGACCTACATGTTACCTGTAGTAGCAAAGACCTACATGTTACCTGTACCAGCAAAGACTTACATGTTACCTGTACCAGCAAAGACCTACATGTTACCTGTACCAGCAAAGACCTACATGTTACCTGCACCAGCAAAGACCTACATGTTACCTGTACCAGCAAAGACCTACATGTTACCTGTACCAGCAAAGACCTACATGTTACCTGTAGTAGCAAAGACCTACATGTTACCTGTACCAGCAAAGACCTACATGTTACCTGTACCAGCAAAGACCTACATGTTACCTGTACCAGCAAAGATCTACATGTTACCTGTACCAGCAAAGACCTACATGTTACCTGTACCAGCAAAGACCTACATGTTACCTGTAGTAGCAAAGACCTACATGTTACCTGTACCAGCAAAGACCTACATGTTACCTGTACCAGCAAAGACCTACATGTTACCTGTACCAGCAAAGACCTACATGTTACCTGTACCAGCAAAGACCTACATGTTACCTGTAGTAGCAAAGATCTACATGTTACCTGTACCAGCAAAGACCTACATGTTACCTGTACCAGCAAAGACCTACATGTTACCTGTACCAGCAATGACCTACATGTTACCTGTACCAGCAAAGACCTACATGTTACCTGTACCAGCAAAGACCTACATGTTACCTGCACCAGCAAAGACCTACATGTTACCTGTACCAGCAAAGACCTACATGTTACCTGTACCAGCAAAGACCTACATGTTACCTGTAGTAGCAAAGACCTACATGTTACCTGTACCAGCAAAGACCTACATGTTACCTGTACCAGCAAAGACCTACATGTTACCTGTACCAGCAAAGATCTACATGTTACCTGTACCAGCAAAGACCTACATATTACCTGTACCAGCAAAGACCTACATGTTACCTGTAGTAGCAAAGACCTACATGTTACCTGTACCAGCAAAGACCTACATGTTACCTGTACCAGCAAAGACCTACATGTTACCTGTACCAGCAAAGACCTACATGTTACCTGCACCAGCAAAGACCTACATGTTACCTGTACCAGCAAAGACCTACATGTTACCTGTACCAGCAAAGACCTACATGTTACCTGTAGTAGCAAAGACCTACATGTTACCTGTACCAGCAAAGACCTACATGTTACCTGCACCATCAAAGACCTACATGTTACCTGTACCAGCAAAGATCTACATGTTACCTGTACCAGCAAAGACCTACATATTACCTGTACCAGCAGAGACCTACATGTTACCTGTAGTAGCAAAGACATACATGTTACCTGTACCAGCAAAGACCTACATGTTACCTGTACATGCAAAGACATACATGTTACCTGTACCAGCAAAGACCTACATGCTACCTGTACCAGCAAAGACATACATGTTACCTGTACCAGCAAAGACATACATGCTACCTGTACCAGCAAAGACATACATGTTACCTGTGCCAGCAAAGACCTAATTGTTACCTGTACTAGCAAAGGCACACATGTTTGTATCAAAAAGTCAGTTACAGACATATGATCATA
>JAPXFY010000018.1:4736523-4744023 GCA_030674185.1 Monoplex corrugatus
CGCTTCTCCGTTGATTTGTATACATGCATATAGGACAGATAGGAAAAAATTTGATCGACAACACAGAGAGAGACAGACAGACAGACAGACGGACAGACAGACGGACAGACAGACGGACAGACAGACAGACAGAGACAAAGACACAGAAATAGACAAAGAGAGCGACAGACAGACAGACAGACACACAGACACACAGACAGAGAAAACGAAACAGACACACAAACAAGAAAGCAAGAGAGTGAGCAACAGAGAAACAGAGAGAAAGAGAAAGAGAGAGAGAGAGAGAGAGAGAGAGAGAGAGAGAGAGAGAGACAGACAGACAGACACACAGAGAGATAGACAGTCAGAGAAAACGAAACAGACAAACAAACAAGAAAGCAAGAGAGAGAGAAAAGAGAGAGAGAGAGACAGCAGACAGACAGAAAGACAGACAGACAGACAGACAGAAAGACAGACAGAGAGGAAGAGAGAAATAGACAGACAAACAGACAAGAGAGACACACACAGAGAAAGAGTATGTGTGTATGTGTGTGTGTGCGCGTGCTTGCGTGCGTACGTGCGTAGTGTGTGTACAGTATGTGCGCGCGGGCTTGCGTGTGTGTCTCTATGTGTGTGTGTGTGTGTGTGTGTGTGTGTGTGTGTGTGTGTGTGTCTGTGTGTGTGTGTGTGTGTGTGTGTGTGTGTGTGTTGTGTTGTGTGTGTGCGTGTGTGTGTGTGTGTGTGTGTGTGTGTGTGTGTGTGTGTGTGTGTTGTGTGTGTGTGTGTGAGTGTATATATATATGTCTGTGTGTGTGGTGTGTGTGTGTGTGCGCGCGCGCGCGGTGTGTGTGTGTTTGAGAGAATCACCCAGCAGGTGCACCCACCAAAGACGCAGACTGCACAACAACATAATGGAAATGGGATCGGGTTGCACCACAGGTTGAGATCTCCGTGCTCCGCTAAACAATCTGAATATGAACAACACTGCACAGTCAATTCAAAATACCTTCCCAAAAATAGCGCTACACAAGACACGCTTAGAACAATTTATGATAACACTTTCCTCTTGTGTGGTAACCTTCACCTTGGAAAAAAGATGGCTGCCTTCTTTGTGTGAGTGGGCGAACGAAGTTGGGAGGGTTGGGGTGAAATAACTTTGATCGTCTGCTAATGTGAGCCCCCCACCAAACCTCCTGTTACTAACAGACAGAAAAAAGTCAGTAAACTGGTACGGGTAGAAAGCAGCCTCTAAGATAAGACAGACTGAAAATAGTCACTACCCTGTCACTCAAGATGGACCCAGCAAACAAACTGACGTTAAAAAAATCCCTGACAGTCAAGACGGATGATCAGGTGGGGAAAGAAGATGAAAGACAAACTAATGATGTCATTACCACCTGCCCACAGTTACAGGTAATCCAGGTGTTTGACAGTAGATAGAGGCACAGACAGACAGACAGACAGACAGAACAGACATATTACCACCTGCCGACAGGCACAGGTAATCCAGATGTTTGACAGGTAGATATAGGCATAAACAAACAAACAAACAGACAGACAGACAAATAGGCAGATTACCACCTGCCGACAGTCACAGGTAACCCAGGTATTTGACAGGTAGATAGAGGCACGGACAGACAGACAGACAGATAGACAGACAGGCAGACAGGCAGATTACCACCTGCCGACAGTCACAGGTAATCCAGGTATTTGACAGGTAGATAGAGGCACGGACAGACAGACAGACAGATAGACAGACAGGCAGACAGGCAGATTACCACCTGCCGACAGTCACAGGTAACCCAGGTATTTGACAGGTAGATAGAGGCACGGACAGACAGACAGACAGACAGACAGACAGGCAGATTACCACCTGCTGACAGTCACAGGTAATCCAGGTGTTTGACAGGTAGATAGAGGCACGGACAAACAAACAGACAGACAGACAAATAGTATAGATAGATAGACAGACAGACAGACAGACAGATAGACATACAGACAGATAGATAGATAGATAGATACAAGACACACAGACACACAGACAGATAGATAGATAGATAGATAGACAGACAGACAGACAGATAGATAGACAGACAGATAGATAGATAGATAGGTAGACAGACAGACAGACAGACATATAGGCAGATTACCACCTGCCGACAGTCACAGGTAACCCAGGTATTTGACGGGTAGTTAGAGGCACGGACAGACAGACAAGCAGGCAGACAGAGAGACAGACAGACAGACGGACAGACAGACCAGCCAGACGGACAGAGAGCCAGACAAACAGACAGACAGACAGTCAGACCGACAGACAGACAGACAGTCAAGCAGACAGACAGACGGACAGACAGACAGACAGACAGACAGACAGATCACCACATGCCAGCAGCCACAGGTAATCCAGGTGTTTGACAGGTAAATAGAGGCACAGACAGACAGACATATAGACAGGCAGACAAACAGACAGACAGATAGGCAGACAGACAGACAGGCAGACAGACAAACAGACAGACAAACAGACAGACAGACAAACAGACAGACAGGCAGATTACCACATACTGAGTCACAGGTAATCCAGTCGTTTGACAGATAAATAGAGGTACGGACAGACAGACAGACAGACAGACATATGGACAGACAGACAGACGGACAGACAAACACAGAGGTTACCACCAACTGACAGCCACAGGTAATCCAGGTGTTTGACAGGTAGGTAGAGACAGAGACAGACAGACAGACAGATTACCACCTGCCAACAGTCACAGATAATCCAGGTGTTTGATAGGTAGACAGAAGCAAGGACAGACAGACAGACAGACAGATTTGACTGATAGAGGCATGGACAGACAGACAGACAGACGGACAGACAGACAGACAGATCACTACCTGCCGACAGTCACAGGTAATCCAGGTGTTTGGCAGGTAGATAGAGGCATAGACAGGCAGGCAGACAGACAGACTGGCAGACAGAAGACCGAAAGATACAAGATACAAGAATTTTATTTAGCCCAAAACATCACAATGGGAAATTGTTTTGGCATTCGCATTAAAATACATCTAGGCACAAAAACGCATAAACACATGTACACACATACTCTTACTCTCTCTCACTCTCTCTTTCACCCCTCTCTCACCCTCTTCCTCCCCTCATCTCTCTCCCACTCCCTCTTTGTCGAAACAATATCAAAGATAATGACTTAATCTAAATATGTACGGTTAAAAAAGCACATCATAAGACAGACAGACATACAAATTTGACTGATAGTCAGAGGCATGGGCAGGCAGACAGACGGACAGACAGACACACATACACTACCTGCGACAGCCAAAGGTAATCCAGGTGTTTGAGAGAGAGAGAGAGAGAGAGAGAGAGAGAGAGAGAGAGACAGAGACAGAGACAGAGAGAGAGACAGACAGACAGAGACAGAGAGAGGGAGAAAGAGAGAGAGGGGAGAAAAAGAGAGAGAGAGGGAGAAGGAGAGAGAGAGGGGGAGAAAGAGAGAGGAGAAAGAGAGAGGGAGAGAAAGAGAGAGGAAAAGAGAGAGGAGAAAGAGAGAGGGATAGAGAGGGAGACAGAGAGGGAGAAAGAGAGACAGAGAGAGGGAGGGAGAGAAAGAGAGAGGGGGAGAAAGAGAGAGAGAGAGAAAGAGAGAGAGAGAAAGAAAGAGAGAGAAAGAGAGAGAAAAAAGAGAGAGAGAGAGAGGGAGAAAGAGAAAGAGAGAAGGAGAAAGAGAGAGAGAGAGGGAGAAAGAGAGAGAGAGAGGGGGGGAGAGAAAGGCACGGACAGACAGACAGACAGACAGACAGACAGACAGATTACCAACAGCCGACAGCCAAAGGCAGATGTTTGACAACAAACACTCAAAACATCACTCCACAATATCAGACATCTAATGTCACCAAAGCTACAATGTACACTAAAGGTTCTACTTTGCCATATCTACAGTATCCAAAAAAGGCTAAAATGACAACAAACACTCAAAACTTCACACCACAATATCAGACATCTAGTGGCACTAAAGCTACAATGCACATTAATGGTTCTCGTCATCATCATCAGGCGCCTTGCCACATAGCTATGGCGATCATGGCCTTCCATCGGTTTCTATCCCTCATTGCCTCAAGCACCTCTTCCACCCTCTTTGTCTTCAGCCACTCTGCAAGTCCGTCCAATATCTTCTCCCTGGGTCTACCTGGTGCTCTCTTTCCCTCCAGATTTCCCGTACTAACATTGTTCTACTCTGCCATATCTACGGTATCCAAAAAGGCTAAAACGACAACAAACACTCAGAACTCCACTTCACAGTATCGAACATTCAGTGTCACTACAATTACAATGTACACTCGTGGTTCTATTCTGCCATATCTGCAAAACTCGTTCTCTCCTTCATAATGTCTCGCATTGACTATTGCAATTCACTCCTGTCTGGTCTTCCTGCCTCCACCATTCACATCCTACAGCGCATTCAAAACAATGCTGCACGCCTTGTACTCAAAAAGAAAAAAGCTGACCACATATCTCCTCTCCTGGCACAACTTCACTGGCTCCCTGTATCAAAGCGCATACAGTACAAACTAGACACCATGTGCTACAAAAGCCTCAATAACGCAGCCCCCGATTACCTGTCAAGCCTACTTGAGATCTATGTTCCCTCACGTACCCTCCGCTCTGCCTCTGATCCTCTGACTCTTCGCTTTCCACGCACTAAGCTCAATACCTATGGTCCACGAGCCTTCTCTGTTTCTGGTCCACTCTCCTGGAACAAACTTCCTCTCTCAGTCCGTCAGCAACCTACTTTTGTCTCCTTCAAGTCCGCTCTCAAAACTCACCTTTTCTCTCCTGCATAAAATCCTAACCTCACTCAACCCTCCCCTCTGCAGCCTGTCTCCGCTCGGAGGGAATCACATGGTTATAATATATAATTGTATGCTATGCTCTCTATAATTTTCCATTGCTTTTATTCTTGCTTTTATTGCTTTTATTCTTTCTCCCCATTTATAGCCATGCGTGTGTGTGGGTGTGTGTGTGGGTGTGTGTGTGTGTGTGTGTCTGTGTGTGTGCGTGCGTGTGTGTGCGAGCGTGCGTGCCTGCGTGTGTGTCTGCTTTAGCGCTTAGATTTGATTTTATCAAGATTTTGCGCTATATAAATATTGTAATTATTATTATTATTATATCTAAGTCATCCGAAAACGCTAAAATGATAGCAAACACTCAAGGTCCCACTCCACAATATCACCATCCAATGTCACTAAAGCTTCGATCACGAACGAAAACAGTCATGGCGCTATTCTACAATATAAAAGCAACGGAAAACGCTCAGGGGTCAGGGGTCAGGGGTCAGGGGTCACACGCCCTACACCCCTCCTGTCTTCCTCTTTCCAGTCTGCGTGTGTTTTATGCCCTGGAGGTTTGGTTGTTGTTGGTGGTTGCTTTGGTGAATGATGAGCGTGAGTGTCTTGGTTTGATTCTTCAATCAGGATTTGGCGCCACATAAATGCCATCCTTATTATTACTGTGTTGTAAGTGAAAAGAGCTGAAACCATCAAAATAAACAGCTTCTACAAGCTAACCATTTTTAAAAACGTGGTCAAGCTCTGCAGTAAAAGCCAAATTTATTAAAAACTCACAAACAAACAAAACGCTAACTTCACAACATGCACTCATGGCTTCACTCCGCAGTGTCAAAGAAATTAAAGCAAACAATAAAAAAAAAAACAAGCAGTCAAACAAACAAACAAATAAGTAAACAAACAAACAAACAAATAAGCAAACAAACCAACAAACAAATAAACAACAAACAAACAAACAAACAAACAAGCAAACAAGCAAAAAACAAACAAGTAAACAAACAAACAAACAAATAAACAAACTAACAAACAAACAAACAAGCAAACAAACAAGCAAACAAACAAACAAGCAAACAAAAAAACAGACACACAAGCAAACAAAACACTAGCCTTAACAACATGCACTCATGGCTTCACGCCGCAGTATCAAATGAATAAAAACAAACAAAAACAAAAACCAAACAAACAACAAACAAACAAACAAAAACAACACAAAACAAACAAACAAACAAAAACAGAAAACAAACAAACTCACACAAAAACAAACAAAAAAACAAAAACAAACAAACAACAAACAAACAAACAAACAAACAACAAACAAACAAACAAACAAAAACAACAACCAAACAAACACACAAAAACAAACAAAAACAAAAACAAACAAACAACAAACAAACAAAAACAAACAAAAACAAACCCACAAAAACAAACACACACAAAACAAACAAAAACAAACACACACAAAAACAAACAAAAACAAACAAACAAACAACAAACAAACACATACAAAAACAAACAACAAACAAACAACAAACAAACAAACAAACAAAACGACTAAGGTGCCAAGATACACGCGAGGCTTCACTCCGCAGTATCAAAAACATCCAAAACACGCGAGGCTTCACTCCACAATATCAAACACATCCAAAACACGCGAGGCTTCACTCCACAGTATCAAACACATCCAAAACACGCGAGGCTTCACTCCACAATATCAAACACATCCAAAACACGCGAGGCTTCACTCCACAGTATCAAACACTTCCAAAACATGCGAGGCTTCACTCCACAGTATCAAACACTTCCAAAACACGCGAGGCTTCACTCCACAGTATTAAACACATTCAAAACACGCGAGGCTTCACTCCACAGTATCAAACACATCCAAAACACGCTCAAGTGACGAACTACACCACTGACTCCACTCCATAGAATCAAAGGCATCAGATATCGCCAAAACAGCTCTATGTGTGTGTGTGCGTGAGCCGTGTTCTGCAGACCAAGTGTACTGTCTGATATCTTGTACTTCCAATGTTTCCTCTTCTCCCCGTTTTACACATCTCCTTTCTCTAAAGAAATGGCAATGAAAATAAAATGAACGGACTAGAAAAGTAAACTTCAACCAGCTGATCTTTAGCTAGCTCAAAATCAACTATCATCAGTCGTTTTATTGGGTACTTAAAGTATTCAAGGTGTAATCAGATGGCTTGGTCACAACACGCTGCCAAAATCATCATCATCATCATCATCATCAGGTGCCCTGCCCATGGCGTTGGCGATCAGGACTTGCATCTGCCCCTATCTCTCGTTGCCCCTAGCATCTCCCCCACCCTCCTCGTCCCCAGCCACTCTGCAAGTCCGTCCAGCATTTTCTCTCTGGGTCCACCCGGCGCTCTCCTTCCCTCCAGCCATCCCGTTGTGACCAGGCCTCCAAATCCCCCCTCCTCACAAAATGGCCAATAAATGTTGCTTGTCTTTTCCCAATCTTCCCTACGAGTGATTCACCTGTGTCTGCCTCTATCAAGACTGTCTCGTTTGTTTTTCTTTGCCGTCCATGGAACCCTCAACATTCCTCCCAGAAACCACATCTCGGCTGTCTCAATCCCGTTCTGGCTTTGTTTGCTGACTGTCCACGCCCCACATCCGTACAACAGTATCGGTTCCACAAAA
>JAPXFY010000018.1:4774023-4779023 GCA_030674185.1 Monoplex corrugatus
ACAGACAGACAACGACAGACAGAGTCAGAAACAAGACTAACAGAGAGGAAAAAAAACACAAAAAACACAGGGAGAGAGAAAAAGAGACACAAGAGAGAGAGAGAGAGAGAGAGGCGGGGAGTGAAGGATAAAGATACAGACAGCGACATATAGAGACATAGACAAGACAGACAGACAAACAGAGTGAGAGAGAGAGACAGACAGACAGACAGACAGACAAACAGATAGACAGACAAACAGACAGAAGGACAAACCACAAAACAGAAGAGTTATGTTTCAAACAGCAGATGGGAGAATCCCCCAGTGTTGTACAAAGGAATGGAAGACAAGGGAGATAACATGAAACTGATTGCGTCAGTAAACATTACACAGACAGCAATGACGTCAGACAACGTGATATTTCACAGATCGCCTTCCTTCTGGTCTGTGTTTGTTATCACGTCAGTAAACATTACACAGACATCAATGACGTCAGACAACGTGATGGATTCACAGATCCCTTCCTTGTGGTCTGTGTTTAGTATCATTTCAGTAAAACATTACACAGACATCAATGACGTCAGACAACGTGATGATTCACATATCGCCTTCCTTGTGGTTTAGTATCAGGTCAGTAAACATTACACAGACAGAAATGACGTCAGGCAACGTGATGATTCACATATCGCGTTCCTTGTGGTCTGTGGTTAGTATCACGTCAGTAAAAAATACACAGTCAGCAATGACGTCAGACAACGTGATGATTCACATATCCCTTCCTTGTGGTCTGTGGTTAGTATCACGTCAGTAAACATTACACAGACAGCAATGACGTCAGGCAACGTGATGATTCACATATCGCTTCCTTGTGGTCTGTGGTTAGTATCACGTCAGTAAAAAATACACAGTCAGCAATGACGTCAGACAACGTGATGATTCACATATCACCTTCCTTGTGGTCTGTGGTTAGTATCACGTCAGTAAAAATACACAGACATCAATGACGTCAGACAACGTGATGAATCACAGATCACCTTCCTTGTGGTCTGTGTTTAGTATCACGTCAGTAAACATTACACAAACATCAATGACGTCAGACAACGTGATGATTCACAATCACCTTCCTTGTGGTCTGTGTTTAGTATCACGTCAGTAAACATTACACAAACATCAATGACGTCAGACAACGTGATGAACACAGATCACCTTCCTTGTGGTCTGTGTTTAGTATCACGTCAGTAAACATTACACAAACATCAATGACGTCAGACAACGTGATGAACACAGATCACCTTCCTTGTGGTCTGTGTTAGTATCACGTCATGTGAACCATGTGTGATGCACACACCATGTCGAACGCCTGTTAAAATCTACGAAAATGATGGATATATCTGTTGAGGCAGACTCTAATTCTTGCACATATGTATTAACGGAGTTTCACTTGTGTAGTGGTCTTCTTCATGTCACCAGATCTGTTTTCACTTTACAGCGAAAACATCATGAGAAACCTAGAAGAAGACCCTGGATTAAAGGTTGGAGGGAAAATGATAAACAACATTCGATACGCAGATGACACCGTACTAATTGCAGAAAGTGAAAGAGACCTACAAAACCTTGTGAATATAATAGAAATATAAAGCAAAGGTAAGGGGTTGGAACTAAACAGCAGGAAGTCTGAAGTCATGGTGATCAATAAAAAACATGAAATCCCCTCCTGCAAAATAACAGTAAATGGCACAACTTTGACACAGGTTGATGAATTCAAATACCTGGGAACGATCATTTCATCAGACGGCAGATGCACATTAGAAATAGCCGGCAGAATCGGCCAAGCCAAAACAGCATTCAAGAAGATGATAAGCATTCTTATCAACAAATGCCTGTCAATTAACATCAGGAAGAGAGTTCTTGAATGTTATATAGAACCAATACAGTTGTACGGATGCAAGGCGTGGACAGTCAACAAACAAACCCAGAACAAGATTGAGGCAGCCGAGATGTGGTTTCTAAGAAGAATGTTGAGAGTTCCATGGACAGCAAAGAAAACAAATGAGACATTTTTGATGGAGGCAGACACAAATAGATCAATCATAAGGAAGATTAGGAAAAGACAGGCAACATTTATAGGCCATTTTGTGAGGAAGTGTAATTGCAGCACCTGGTCACAACAGGAAAGCTGGAGGAAAGGAGAGCACCAGGTAGAACCAGGGAGAAGATATTGGACGAACTTGCAGGATGGCTGAGGACAGAGAGGGTGGAAGACGTGCTTGCGGCAATAGGGGAGATATACATATGGAGGATCATAATCGCCAACGCCATTCGGCAAGGCACTTGATGATGATGATGATGAGTGGTCATCACACACACCTAACACGCAGAAGGTCCTGGGTTTGAATCCAGGTAGAAACACTTTCACACGGGCTGACTCACTCTGTTGATACAAACATGAACTTAAGATCTCACGTCCCCGAGTTCAATCCTAGCCTGCAACATAACATTTGGCTTATCCACTGACCATCTTAATGTTCCAATCATTCTGGTGGTGTCTCTGTGTCATAGGTCCTTTGCCCACTCTTTCTCCTCCCAATTTCCAGACCTCGCTGGTCAGTAGATGTTTTCACAGGATCAAAGAGTTTGCCAGATAATTGTGGACATATTTGGGAAAGCGCGTATGGAATTGTCCAAGCGTGATGAATCCCTCTTGAATAATATCCAAACTCCAGATTCATTCACATATGAGGCGAACACTGTCCTACATGATGTCTTACAGTCATATCATTACCCATCCCAAAACTGGACAGACAGTTGGAAAGAGAGAAATACTTGAAACTTGAAAACAACACAATATTACTCATGGATGGTAGCATTAAGTTCTATTTATCTTACAACTAATCCTGAAAGACAGAGGGAGAGAGAGATAGAGAGAGAGAGAGAGAGAGAGAGAGAGAGAGAGAGAGTGAGACAGACAGACAGACAGACAGAGGGAGAGAGAAAGAGAGAGGGAGATAAATAGAGAGAGAAGCAGACAGACAGACACACAGACACACAGCACATAAGTTAAAATGCACACAGACACACAGACACACAGACAAAGACAGAGGGAGATAGAGCGAAAGAGAGAGAGAGAGAGAGAGAGAGAGAGAGAGAAAGAGAGAGAGAGAGAAAGAGATAAAGACAAACAGAGACAGAGTGAAAAAAGACAGAGAGACATACACAGACAGATTTGACAGAGCACATATGGAATTGATTGATGAGTACCTATTTAACAAGCTCCAAACTCTAAACTCACTGACATCAGTTAGAAGTTGAAAACCCCAACATCAGTTCTTAGCGTTGTTCATAGTTTACCTTTGAATCCAACCTGCTGTTTGGTGATTAGTTCTTGTCTTGTCTGTTCAATGGCTGTAAACATGACAATGCTGGCGTGGCTGGCAGACTAATGGTTCTGTAAGTCTGGCACCGCTGTGAGTTGTTCTGATTGGGGAGAGTGATGATGAGCGCCTGTGTCTAGGGTGTAGCTATTCCACACTCTGCCAGATTTCTCTCCTCCACACATCTGGGGTTTGTTCAAGAGGGATTCAACACGCTCAGGCAATTCCATATGCACTCCATCCAAATATGTCAGCAATTATCTGGATGATTTAATAACATAATAATAATAATACAATATTTATATAGCACAAAATCTTGATAAGAATCAAATCTAAGTGCTGAACATACACATATGCACACATGCACACACACGTACACACGCACACATACACATGGCTATAAATGGGAAAAAGAAGACAAGCAATGGACATTATAGAAACCACATATATACAAATATACATTACAGTTGATTCACATCGAGCGGAGACAGGCTGCAGAGGGGGATGAGTGAGGTCAGGATTTTATGCAGAGGAGAAAAGGTGAGTTTTGAGAGGGGAGTTTGAAGGAGACAAAAGTAGGTTGATGACGGAATGAGAGAGGAAGTTTGTTCTAGGAGAGTGGACCAGAAACAGAGAAGGCTCGTGGACCATTTCCTAAGCCTGCGCAGACAGAGACAGAGATATGGAGACAGAGAGAGAGAGAGAGAGAGAGAAAGGAGAGAGAGAGAGAGAGAGGCAGAGACAGAGATATGGAGACAGACAGAGAGACAGAGACAGAGACAGACAGAAAGACAGAGAGACAGACAGACAGAAAGACAGAGACAGAGACAGACAGAAGAGACAGAGAGATGGAGAGATGCAAAGGAAGAGAGAGAGACAGAGAGAAAAAAGGAAGAGAAAGAAAGAGAGACAGAGAGAGAGACAGAGAGACATAGAGAGAGACAGAGACAAAGAGAGAGAGGGGGAGAGAGAGAGAGAGAGAAACAGACACAGACAGAGACAAAGAAAAACAGAGAGAGAAACAGAGAGACAGAGAGACAGGCAGACAGACATACAGAGAGTGAGAAAGACAGACAGACAGACAGACAGACAAAAACGGTCAATTTCATATGAGCTGTACTCAAATGTGACATCAGTCATCTAGCAGACTTCCTGGGCCGGCACAAAATCCCAATACTCCAGCAACTTCTCGAAATGGGAGAGGGGGCCTGGGAAACCGACTTATGAAACAGTAAGCTGACACCACCAGAATGACAGAAACATCAAGACGGGCACTGAACAAGTCAGTGTTAAATGTTGCAGGCTGGGATTGAACTCGAGACATCAGATCTTAAGTCTACAGCTCTATCAACAGAACCAATCAGTCGGGACGTGTTAGTTGACACAGATGAAAACTTGTGTTTACCAGCTGCTGTTCCACTGTGCTGGTTATCTCCATGAACCAATCTGAGCTGGGAGGAGATGAGAGGTCATACACCCCACACACCAAACGTTTCAGCTCTTCTTTATCCACCTGGCTACGTTATCAAAACAATGTTGGTAGACAGGACAGTATCGTGTGTTGACAGGCAAGCCAACACTTTCTATCTGGTGTCCTTCACTTATATCATAACGCGTCCCAAAACTAGAGAGACAGTTGGACAGAAAGAG
>JAPXFY010000018.1:4781523-4784023 GCA_030674185.1 Monoplex corrugatus
CCATAAGGTCAGTATCATCATTCACACAGAGTGAAACACACATGGCAAAACCATAAGGTCCATATTATCATTCACACAGAGTGAAACACACATGGCAAAACCATAAGACCAATATTATCATTCACACAGAGTGAAACACACATGGCAAAACCATAAGACCAATATTATCATTCACACAGAGTGAAACACACATGGCAAAACCATAAGACCAATATATCATTCACACAGGTGAAACACACATGGCAAAACCACAAGGTCATATCATCATTCACACAGTGTGAAACACACATGGCAAAACCATAAGGACAGTATCATCATTCACACAGATGTGAAACACACATGGCAAAACCATAAGGTCAGTATCATCATTCACACAGTGTGAAACACACATGGCAAACCATAAGGTCAGTATCATCATTCACACATGTGAAACACACATGGCAAAACCATAAGGTCAGTATCATCATTCACACAGTGTGAAACACACATGGCAAAACCATAAGACCAATATTATCATTCACACAGTGTAAAACACACATGGCAAAACCATAAGGTCAGTATCATCATTCACACAGTGTGAAACACACATGGCAAAAGCATAAGGACCATATTATCATTCACACAGTGTGAAACACACATGGCAAAACCATAAGACCAATATTATCATTCACACAGTATGTAAAAGTTTTGTATGATCTGTAATTTCCAATGTTTAATCCCACATTGCAAAGAAAGAAAGAAAAAAAAGAAGAAAGAAGAAAGAAAGAAAGAGAGAAGAAAGAAAGAAAGAAAGAGAGAGAAAGAAAGAAAGCAGAAGAAGAGAGAAAGAAAAAGAAAGAGGAAAGAAAAGAAAGAAGAGACAAGAAAGAGAGAAAGAAAGAAAGAAAGAGAGAAAGAAAAGAGAGAAAGAAAAGAAAGAGAGAAAGAAAGAAAGAGAGAAAGAAAAAGAAGAGAGAAAGAAAGAAAGAAAGAGAAAGACAAAAGAAAGAGAGAAAGAAAGAAAGAGAGAAAGACAAAAGAAAGAGAGAAGAAAAGAAAGAGAGAAAGAAAGAAAGAGAAGAAAGAAAAAGAGAGAAAGAAGAAGAGAAAGAAAGAAAGAGAGAAAGAAAAAGAAAGAGAGAAAGAAAGAAAAAGAAAGAAGAGAGAAAGACAAAAGAAGAGAGAAAGAAAGAAAGAAGAGAAAGAAAAAGAAAGAAAAAGAAAGAGAAAAGAAAGAAAGAAAGAGAGAAAGACAAAAGAAAGAGAGAAAGACAAAAGAAAGAGAGAAGAAAGAAAAAGAAAAAGAGAAAGAGAAGAAAGAAAAGAAGAAAAAGAAAGAGAAAGACAAAGAAGAGAAAGAAGAAAGAAAGAGAAAAGAAAGAAGAGAAAGCAAAGAAAGAGAGAAAGAAAAAGAAAGAAAGAAAGAAAGAAAGAAAAGAAAGAAAGACAAAAGAAAGAAGAAAGAGAAAGAAAGAAGAGAAAGAAAGAGAGAAAAGACAAAAGAAAGAGAAAGAAAGACAAAAGAAAGAAAGAAAGAAGAAAGACAAAGAAGAAAGAGAGAAAGACAAAAGAAAGAGAAGAAAGAAAAAGAAAGAAAGAGAGAAAGACAAAGAAAGACAGAAAGAAAGAAAGAAAGAAGAAAGAAAAAGAAAGAAAGAAAGAAAAAGAAAGAAAGAAAGAAAAGAAGAAAGACAAAAGAAAGAGAGAAAGAAAGAAAGAAAAGAAAGACAAAGAAGAAGAAAGAAAGAAAGAGAGAAGAAAGAAAGAAGAAAGACAAAAGAAAGAAGAGAAAGACAAAAGAAAGAAAGAAAGAGAGAAAGACAAAAGAAAGAAAGAAAGAAAGAAAGAACAAGAAGAAAGAACAAAAGAAAGAAGAAAGAAAAAGAAAAGAAAGACAAAGAAAGAAGAAAGACAAAAGAAAGAGAGAAAGAAAGAAAGAAAGAGAAGAAAGAAAAAGAGAGAAAGACAAAAGAGAAGAAAGAAAAAGAAAGAGAAAGACAAAGAAAGAAAGAAAAAGAAAGAAAGAAAGAAAGAAAGAAAGAAGAAGAAAGAGAGAAAGACAAAAGAAAGAAGAAGAAAGAAGAAAGAAAGACAAGAAAGAAAGAAGAAAGAAGAAAAGAAAGAAGAGAAAGAGAAAGAAAAAGAAGAAAGAAGAGAGAAAGACAAAAAGAAAGAGAGAAAGAAGAAAGAAAGAGAAGAAAGAAAGAAAGAAAGAAAGAGAAGAAAGACAAAAGAAAGAGAAAGAAAGAAGAGAAAGAAAGACAAAGAAAGAAAGAAAAAAGAAAAGAAAAAAGAAAGAAGAAGAAAGAAAGAAGAAAGAAGAGAGAAAGACAAAAGAAAGAAAGAAAAAGAAAGAAAGAAAGAAAGAAAGAAAGAAAGAAGAAAGAAAGAAAGAAGAAAGAAAGAAAGAAAGAAAGAGAAGAAAAAGAAAAAGAAAGAAAGAGAGAAGAAAGAAAAAAGAAAGAAAGAAAGAAGAAAGAGAAGAAAGAAAGAAAGAAGAGAAAGAAAGAAAGAAAGAAGA
>JAPXFY010000018.1:4796523-4809023 GCA_030674185.1 Monoplex corrugatus
TAACACCCCACACAAATTACCTGTAAAACCAGCTGTTCGCCACATCCACATATTCCTCACCATCACAGTCCTGCTGAATCCTGCTGAAACGGTGATAATCTGGTATATCTGCAACCTTGAACGAAAATGTTTCAGTCATGAAATGACGCAGCACAAATAATAAGAATTTAAAAAAAAAAAGAGAACGATAAAAGCGTGAATTGTGCACTATGGCCAGGGAATGAACTATTATCTTGTTAAGATAACCTAAGAGAGACATCTCAATACAACAACGCCCTAAGAATGCACCGCTCTCTCTGTAAGATAAGCTAAGGGCGACATTTCAATAAAACAACGAACCTTGCCACAATATCAGAGATACTGTATGAAGTTAGAAGAGCCCTCTGTGCCCTTGTAAGTGACCTTCACCAAAGTCGTGTCAGCACTATCACTTCATTATGTAAAGTTTACGATTGTCTCCACTTTGTGCATTATCACTTCACTACAGAAACCACAGATATAGATAACAAGAAGGAATGGCAATGCAATAATTTTCTGACGTAGGATAAGTGCGGTTTCAGTGAATGAATGAGTGTGTGTGTGTGTGTGTGTGTGTGTGTGTTTGTTTGTGTGTGGCATGCGTGTGTGTGTGCGCGCGCGCGCGCGCGTGTGTGTGTGTGTGTGTGTGTGTGTATGTGTTCCGGTTGATTTGCTTAATTTCAATCTTTCGTGACATCTTTGGTAAATTGATATTTAACAAGAAGGTGGGGGCTGAGGAAGTACTTTATGAATCACCACATCAGTACAGACACTGACTTTTCTGTCTCTACTTTATAAATATTACATACATACATTCATACATAAATAAATAAACGCATAAGCAATTAAAGAAAGAAAAAAAGAATGCTTATGAATATACACATAACTGAAGAAATAAAGAAAGAAAGAAAGAAAGAAAGAAAAGAAAAGAAAGAAAGAAAGAAAGAAAGAAAGAAAAAGAAAGAAAGAAAAGAAAGAAAGAAAGAAAGAAAGAAAGAAAGAAAAGAAAGAAAGAAAGAAAGAAAAGAAAGAAAGAAAAGAAAGAAAAGAAAGAAAGAAAAAGAAAGAAAAAAGAAAAGAAAGAAAGAAAGAAAGAAAGAAAGAAAGAAAAAGAAAGAAAGAAATCAAAGAAAGAAAGAAAGAAAAAGAAGAAAGAAGAAAGAAAGAAAGAAAAGAAAGAAAGAAGAAAGAAAAGAAAAAGAAAGAAAGAGAAAGAAGAAAGAAAGAAAGAAAAGAAAGAAAGCAAGAAAGAAAGAAAGAAAGAAAGGAAAGAGAAAGAAAGAAAGAAAGAAAGAAAGAAAGAAAGAAGAAAGCAAAGAAAGAAAGAAAAAGAAAGAAAAGAAAAGAAAAGAAAAGAAAGAAAGAAAAGAAAGAAAGAAGAAAGAAGAAAAAAAGAAAGAAAGAAAGAAAAGAAAAAAGAAAGAAAGAAAAAGAAAGAAAGAAAAAGAAAGAAAGAAAGAAAAAGAAAGAAAGAAAGAAAGAAAAGAAAGAAAGAAAAGAAAAGAAAGCAAAGAAAGAAAGAAAGAAAGAAAGAAAGAAAAGAAAGAAAGAAAAGAAAGAAAGAAAAGAAAGAAAGAAAGAAAGAAAGAAAAAGAAAGAAAAGAAAGAAAGAAGAAAGAAAAAGAAAGAAAGAAAGAAAGAAAGAAGAAAGAAAGAAAAAGAAAAAGAAGAAAAGAAAGAAAAGAAAGAAGAAGAAAGAAAGAAAAGAAAGAAAGAAAGAAAAGAAAGAAAGAAAGAAAGAAAAGAAAGAAAGAAAGAAAGAAAGAAGAAAGAAGAAAGAAAGAAAGAAAGAAAGAAAGAAAGAAAGAAAAAGAAAGAAAGAAAGAAAAGAAGAAAGAAAGAAAGAAAGAAAGAAAGAAAAAGAAAGAAAGAAAGAAAAGAAGAAAAGAAAGAAAGAAAGAAAGAAAGAAAGAGAAAAAGAAAGAAAGAAAGAAAGAAAAAGAAAAGAAAGAAAGAAAGAAAAGAAAGAAGAAAAAAGAAAGAAAAAGAAAGAAAGAAAGAAAGAAAGAAAGAAAGAAAGAGAAAAGAAAGAAGAAGAAAGAAAAGAAAGAAAGAAAGAAAGAAAGAAAGAAAGAAAGAAAGAAAGAAAGAAAGAAAGAAAGAAAGAAAGAAAGAAAGAAAGAAAGAAAGAAAGAAGAAAGAAAGAAAGAAAGAAAGAAAGAAAGAAAGAAAGTAAAGAAAGAAAGAAAGAAAGAAAAGATAAGAAGAAAGAAAGAGAAAGAAAGAAAGTAAAGAAAGAAGAAAGAAAGAAAAAGTAAAGAAAGAAAGAAAGAAAGTAAAGAAAGAAAAGAAAGAAAGAAAAAGAAAGAAAGAAAGAAAGAAAAGAAAGAAAGAAAGAAAGAAGAGAAAGAAGAAGAAAAGAAAGAAAAAGAAAAGAAAAGAAAGAAAGAAAGAAAGAAAGAAAGAAAGAAAGAGAAAGTAAAGAAAGAAAGAAAGAAAAAGAAAGAAGAAGAAAGAAAAGAAAAAGAAAGTAAAGAAATAAGATAAAGAAAGAAAGAAAGAAGAAAGAAATGAAATAAGAAGAAGAAAGAAAGAAAGAAAGAAAGAAAGAAAGAAAAAAGAAAGAAAAAGAAAGAAGAAAGAAAGAAATGTGCATGTTGATTTATTTATTCATCTAGTCATTTGTCATTTTGTTATTAGTCATTGTTATTTTTATTTTTATTCATTATTTATTATTGTTTGTTATTCATGTAATTATTATTTGTTTATGTATGTATGTATTATTTGTTGTATGTATGTATGTATGTATGTATGTAGTATGTAGGTATGTATGTATTTATGTATGTATGTATGTATGTATGTATGTATGTATGTATGTATGTATGTATGTATGTATGTATGTATGTATGTATGTAGTATGTATGTATGTATGTATGTATGTATGGTATGTATGTATTTATGTATGTATGTATGTATGTATGTAGTTTATGTATGTATTTATGTATGTATGTATGTATGTATGTATGTTATTTTATTTATGTACGTATGTATGTATGTTATGTATGTATGTATGTATATGTATGTATGTATGTATGTATGTATGTATGTATGTATGTATGTATGTATGTATGTATGTAGTATTATGTATGTATGTATGTATGTGTATGTATGTATGTATGTATGTATGTATGTATGTATGTATGTATGTTACGTATGTATGTACGTATGTATGTAACTGTTTGTTTGTTTGTGTGTGTATTCATTTATTCATTTGCTTGTTTTTGTCAATTTCTTTATTCATTCGTTCATTTATTCGTTTATTTATCTATTCATATATTTAAAAAAAAATATTTTGTCTTTTTCAGCAGGTTCGCAGCCTTTCTGATATCATTTTGGATTTAGAAAGTGATATATCGAGTTTAATCCAATACCAGAACCTTAAACTTGGTCTGTGAACAACCCATGTTAATGCCCAAATCATTCTGCTGGGGTCAGCCTGATGTTTCAAGTGTTCCTTTCTCCTCCTTCCCTCCCCCCCCCCCCCCATCCCCACCATTTCAAAACACTGCAGTATTCACGCCTTTGCGTAGGCTGAAGGATTCAGCCAGTTAATACCTGGAAAATTTTGGTGGAGCGTATGCGGCTTCGTCCGAATGTGATGAATCCAGCACGAACAATCTCCAAAGTGCAGAGTTTATCAGAGAAACGTCTTCACAAGATGCCAGTCTCCACTTTACACATTGTCACTTTACTGGAGAGACCTCTTCAGAAAATTCTTGTCTCCATTTTATGCAGTATCGTCTTATTCATCATCATGTGCCCTGCCAAATTTCGTCTTCAGTTTCAATTTATCAAGATGATGTCTCCGCGCTAGAAATGAATTTCATATGCACTAACGTCAAAGGTGCCGTGTGATGGAGAAGATCCAGAATGATCACGGCACAAACCTTAATCCTGTACATAAACCCACGAACTGGCCGGGTCCTGAGGTCCTACCTAGATAGTTCCATAACTCTGGGGTCGTAGGGGAATGAGGTGGCAGAGACCTCAACTTTTCCCGGGGCCAGTACCACGAGGGTGGCGCCCATCCCCTTTCCCACGCCTCAAATTCATCTTCATATTCACATTTTTTTACCAAGACTACAGAAAGGCAAGAAGGATAATTGGTCTTGAAGGGGTAGGACCTGGGAAATCAGCCTATCTCTCCAATATTTTATACCAAGGCAGCCGGACAATACCCTGCCCTTCACGATTTTCAACTACCATTGGATCTTAAGCGTGCACAGCCAGAAGGCACCCGGGTCCGACCCGTTTTTCGCCCTCTTCCAAAGGACTAGACGTTCAGTTCGATTTTCCGGTCAAACTGAAGAAAAACATCTGAACCATTCTGCCACTCTTCTCCCTCCCTGCCGAATGGCGTTGGCTATCATGGCCCTCCATACGAATCTATCCCTTGTTGCTGCATGTACATCTCCCATCCTCCCTGTCTTCATCCGCTTCGCAGGTCCGTCGAAAATGTTCTGAGTCTTCTTGGTGGTCTTTTTCCCTTCAGCTTTCCTATTGTGACTAGATGCTCTAATTTGTCTTGATCATCTTATTAGGAAAACTGCAATGCTTCTTTGCATAATACGTAGTTTTACATTATAAAAGTACACCTTGAATTAACCGAGAAACTTCTTCACAAAATTATTGTCTCCGATGTATACAATAATAGCTTTTTATATAAAACTTCACAGAATACGTGTTTTTATCTTATGCAAGTACGCCTTGACTGATAAAGGTCTTTACAGAAGGTGTATCTGCACTTGATACAATTCACATATTACACAAAATACACGTTTTCACTTTGTACAAAAGTACACGTTATTTGAAAAAAAAACTGTCTTTATTGAAGGCATGTCTTCACTTGATACTATGTCACTTTATTAGATAAACTGAGCTGCATGTCAGAGAGTTGTCTGCCCTTCTTGAAAGCTGAGATGGCTACCACCTCACTCCCCTTCGACATCAGGGCTACGAGACGAACTTTATCTTTTATCTCTTTTTACGTGTGCACTTGCAAAGAGGTGGTTTACTCAGAGCATGTGTGCTCATCTGAATCGTGTTTATCTCATTGGAGACACTTAAAGCTAGGACCAGACAGATCCACTTTAAATATGATTATTTACCATCCACTTAGCGGCTCCATACCACCATGTCATAAGTTTCTCTCCCTCTCTCTTTCTCTCTCTCTCTCTCTCTCTCTCTCTCTCTCTCCTCCTCCCTCTCCGTCTCTATCCCTCTCTCTCTCTCCCTCTCTCTCCCTCCTCCCTCTCCGTCTCTATCCCTCTCTCTCTCTCTCCCTCTCTCTCCCTCTCTCTCTCTCTTTCTCTTTCTTTCACTCTATCTGTCTGTCTGTCTCCTCCTCACTCCTTGTCTGTCTCTGTCTCTGTTTCTGTCTCTGACTCTGTCTCTGTCTCTGTCTCTCTCTCTTTCTCTGTCTGTCTGTATATGTTGTCTGTCTGTCTGTCTGTCTCTCTCTCTCTTTCTCTCTCTCTCTTTCTCTGTCTGTCTCTGTATCTCTATCACTGTCTGTCTGTTTGTCTGTCTCTATCTCTGTATCTCTCCCTCTCTTTGTCTATCTGTCTGTCTGTCTGTCTCTCTCTCTCTCTCTCTTTTTTTTTCTCTGTCTGTCTGTCTCTGTAGCTCTATCACTGTCTGTCTGTTTGTTAGTCTGTCTGTCTCTATCTCTGTATATCTTTCTCTGCCTCTGTCTGTCTATCTGTCTATCTGTCTGTCCGTCTGTCTCTCTCTCTCTCTTTTCTCTGTCTGTCTGTCTCTGTAGCTCTATCATTGTCTGTCTGTTTGTTTGTCTGTCTGTTTCTATCTCTGTATCTCTCTCTGTCTCTGTCTGTCTATCTGTCTGTCTGTCTGTCTGTCTCTCTCTCTCTCTCTCTCTCTCTCTCTCTCTCTCTCTCGCTCTCCCTCTGTGAGTTTGTGTGTGTATATATGTATGTATGTATGTGCGTGTACATGTATTTTCCTTTTAAACTAATTTCATATCACGTAAGGCGTGGTGTTGAGTGTTATTCAGTCAGTCTGACAGGGGAACAGGATTTAATTTGGCACTATCAGGGGCAGAGCACAGCCATCTATATTTACACATACACACTTGTTTTAACGGTTCCAGAATCGTAATCGTCAGGAAGCACGAGAAAACGCCCCAGTGGCAGGTGGGCAAATTGAAGTGGGTGGGTAGGTGGGGGGGGGGGGGTGGGGATGATCAAAGTGCGAACAACAGGACTAAGTAGAAGGAGATGTGACCTGTAGGGGGAACAGACAAATGGACCAGAGGGAAGGTGAGACATGATTGGATCATGGGGATGGAGATCGGTGGCAAAGAGAGGGTGAGAACAATGTCATTGTCGTCATGTGCTACGCTGAGCGGCGTTGGCGATCACGGCTCTCCATCATCATCATATGTCCTGCAGCTTGGCATTGGCGATTCATGGCTCTCCATCATCATCATATGTCGTGCAGCTTGGCATTGGCGATTCATGGCTCTCCATCATCATCATATGTCCTGCAGCTTGGCATTGGCGATTCATGGCTCTCCATCATCATCATATGTCCTGCAGCTTGGCATTGGCGATTCATGGCTCTCCATCATCATCATATGTCCTGCAGCTTGGCATTGGCGATTCATGGCTCTCCATCATCATCATATGTCCTGCAGCTTGGCATTGGCGATTCATGGCTCTCCATCTCCATCATATGTCCTGCAGCTTGGCATTGGCGATTCATGGCTCTCCATCATCATCATATGTCGTGCAGCTTGGCATTGGCGATTCATGGCTCTCCATCATCATCATATGTCCTGCAGCTTGGCATTGGCGATTCATGGCTCTCCATCATTATCATATGTCCTGCAGCTTGGCATTGGCGATTCATGGCTCTCCATCATCATCATGTGTCCTGCAGCTTGGCATTGGCGATTCATGGCTCTCCATCTGTTTCTATCCCTTGTTGCCTCGAGCACCTCATCCACCCTCTTTGTCTTCAGCCACTCTGCCAGTCCGTCCAGAATCTTCTCCCTGGGTTTACCCGGTGCTCTCTTTCCCTCCAGCTTTCCTGTTGTGACCAGGTGCTCCAATTCCAATTTTCTCATAAAATGTCCTATAAATGTTGCCTGTCTTTACCTAATTGTTCCTTATCAATGATCTTCTTGTGTCTGCCTCCACAAGACTGTCTTATTTGTTTTCTTTGCTGTCAGTGGAAAACTCAACATTCTTCTTAGAAACCACATCTTGGCTGCCTCAATCTTGTTCTGGCTTTGCCTGTTGACTGTCCACGCCTCACAACCGTATAACATTATCGGTTCCGTATAACTTTCAAGAACTCTCTTCCTGATGTTAATGATAGGTATTCGTTGGTAAGAATGGTTTTCGTCTTCTTGAATACTGTTTTGGCTTGACCGATTCTGCTGGCTATTTCTGATGTGCATCTGCCGTCTGGTGAGATGACCGTTCTCAGATGTTAAACTTATTAACCTGTCTCAAGTTGTGCCGTTTGCAATTATTTTGCATGAAGGGATTTGTATTTTTACTGATTGCCGTGACTTCAGTCTTCTGCTGTTTAACTCCAACTCCTTACCTTTGCTTTCTATTTCTATTATATTCACAAGGTTTTGTAAGTCTCTTTTATTTTCTGCAATTAACACGGTGCCATCTGCATAACGAATGTTGTTTATCATTTTTCTCCGATTTTTAATCCAGGTCTTCCTCTAGGTTTCTCATGATGTTTTCGCTGTAAAGTGAAAACAAATCTGGTGACAAAACACAACCCTGTCTGACCCCTCTTTTGATGTTTTGGGAAGAGTGGAACATCGTTTTCTATTCTCATTGCTGTTGTTTGTTCCCAATACATAGTTCTGGTTATTCGTAGATCTTGTCCATCAACATTGAGTCTTTCTAGTTGGTTGATCAATTCTTCCATGTCTTACTCTATCAAAAGCCTTAGTATAATCGACAAAACATAAATATAAATCCTTATTCATCTCGGCTGACCTCTCTATGATAGTTCTTAGGATGCATATGGCATTAACAGTTCCTTTCCCTTCCACAAATCCACACTGTTCTTCTGCTATTTCTCTTTTGATTCTATTCCTTGTCCTCATCATAATTATTCTTAACAGGACTTTTGTTACATGACTCATCAAACTGATTGTGCGATGGAGTTCGCATTCTATAGTCAAACAGTCACCTCCCAAATCCTGACATCTCAGGGTAAGCCATGTCACTAAGGAAATCAGAGCCGTCTAAGCGCTGCATGATACATTCAGACCCAGTCATCAGTTACTTTGCTCAGACGCAGAGTGTACTTTTAAATGGTTTCAGGAAAACATAGGTACATATATAGCATGGTGTAGGAGCAGAGTGATTGTTCCTGAGCAGACCAGTGCAGTAAATCTTAGGAAGGTGAGAGAGTGAGGAGAGAAGAGAGAGAGAGAGAGAGAGAGAGAGAGAAGAGAGAGACATACAGACAGACAGACAGGCAGGCAGACAGACAGACAGACAGAGACAGACATACAGAGAGAGACAGACAGAGACAGATACAGAGAGAGACGGAGACAGAGAACGAGACAGAGACCGAGACAGAGAGAGACAGAGAGTGACCAGAGAGAGAGAGACAGAGAGAGAGACAGACAGACACAGAGAGAGACAGAGAGAGACAGATACAGAGGTAGACAGAGACAGACACAGAGACAGAGATAGAGAACGAGACAGAGACCGAAACAGAGAGAGACAGAGAGAGACAGAGAGTGACAGAGAGAGACAGGCACAGAGAGACAGAGAGACGGAGAGAGAGAGAGAGAAAGAAAGAAAGAGAGAGAGAGAAAAATGGGGGAGGAGAGAGAGAGAGTGAGAGTGAAAAAGAAAAACAGAGATACAGACAGACAAACAGAACAGAGAATTATTTTGTGCCCACAAATTGGAGTGGTGCTTCACCATTTCCTGCAGATACCAGCGGTTATCCATGTGATAGGTGAGGGGTTTGTCAATAGTCCACCAATCTATGTCTAACTGTCCCAGTTGAGATAACTAGAGAAGTGTTCTCCACTCGTGCAAAACTATCTGATATCAGCACAAGTTACTGTAACAGTATTAGGCCAACTGATGGCAATAATTATATAAACCAGCTTTTACCTCTTGTTAAAACCAACTGTCTGGTATCAGCCGAAATCATTCCAACAGTATTATACTAAATAAATAAATAGAAAGTCGCTTTTACCCCCTGTTAAACCATTGATACAGACAGTGTATATTCCTGCTGATGGCAATGGAAAACTATTTTCACATTTTGGTGAACTATCTCATGCCAGCTGTGCTCATTCCAGCAGCATTATACCAACTGAATGCAATCAAAATAGCTTTCACATCTCGTTACTGGAAGAGATCGACAGTTTCATGTGTCTGGAAGCAATTCTGATCAAGGATGGCAACAGCATACCAGAAGAAAAGTGGCAGAATGGTTCGGACGTTCGTCTGCTAACCAAAAACTATTCTCGAGGTTTTAGGGTTCGTCTCCCGTTGAGGTCTTGACTTTTCTCCTCAGTTTGACAGGAAATCGAAGTGTATGTCTAGTCCTTCGGAAAGGGATGAAAAAAAAATGTGTCTGACCTGTATGTGTTCTGGCTTGCACACGCTTAAAGATCCCACAGCAGTTGGAATCGTGAAGAGCAGGGCATTCGCCCAGCTGCCCTGACAAAAATAAATAAATGAAATAAAAAAAAAAAAAGGAGAGACAGGTCCATTTCCCAGGTCCCCCCAGTGAAGGCTATTTAGCCTTCTTATCTTGTACTGTTCTGAAGTCCTGGGGAAAATGCGTGTGTGTGTGTGATTTGTTGGAACATGTGTTGGGGTGTGTGTGTGGTTGTGTGTGTGTGTGTGTTGTGTGCGTTACGTGCGTGCGTGCATGCGTGTGTGTGTGATTTGTTGGAACAGTGTGTGTGTGTGTGTGTGTGTGTGTGTGCGTACGTGCGTGCGTGCGTGTGTGTGTGTGATTTGTTGGAACAGTGTGTGTGTGCGACTGTGTGTGTGTGTGTGTGTGTGTGTGTGTGTCTGTGTGTGTGCGACTGTGTGTTTGTGTGTGTGCGTGTGTGTGTGTATGTGTGTGTTGTGTCTGTGTGTGTGCCTGTGTGTGTGTGCCTGTGTGTGTGTGTGCTGTGTGTGTGTGTGTGTGTGTGTGTGTGTGTGTGTGCGCGCGTGTGTATGTATGTGATAGAGAAAGACAGAGGGGATGGGGCTGATTTGTTTCAACCGTGTGCGTGTGTTTGTGTGTTAGTGTGTGTGTTTAGTGTGTGTGAGTGTATGTATTAATGTTTGTGTATGTGTTAGTGTTAGTGTTAGTGTTAGTGTGTAGTGTGTGTTGTGTGTGTGTGTGTGTGTGTGTGTGTGTGTGTGTGTGTGTGTGTGTGTGTGTGTGTGTGTGTATGTAAAAGCAATAAAAAAAATATAACAACTTGGGTCAAGGTTATTCGCCGAAGAGGTTTGAGTGTACCTTAGCTCAGCACTTCAGTGTGTGTGCGTGTGCGCGTGTATATGCGTATATGTGCGTGTCTGTGTGTGTGAGAGAGAGAGTAAGGGGGGAGAGAGAGGGACACAGAGAGAGGGAGAGACAGAGACAGAGAGACAGGGAGAAAGACTGAGAGAGAGAGAGACAGAAAGTGAGAGAGAGAGAAAAGAGAGAGAGAGAAAGAGAGAGAGAAAGAGAAAGAGAGAGAAAGAGAGAGAGAGAGAGAGAGAGGAGAGAGAGAGAGAGAGAGAGAGAGAGAGAGAGAGAGAGAGAGAGAGAGAGAGAGAGAGAGAGAGAGAAAATAACTGCTTGAGTCAAGGTCATGCACCTTAATCCCGACCTGCCTTCTGCCCCTCAATCTGCGCGTGCTTTGTGCCCTGGTTGTTTCGTCATTGTTGGTGATAGCTTTTCTGAATGATAAAAGTGTGTGCCTTGGTTTGATTCTCAAATCAAGATATGGCGCCTCATAAATGTTATCATTGTTATTATCAAATACCTATCATATTTGATGGCTGATGAGCGCACACCGACCGCTTTCGACAACTGAAATAACACCTGCTGGTCCGGTTTGGTCACGTCACCCGCCATATCACACTAAAACCATCCTTCAGGGTATCAAGGTCGACAGAACAGGAGATAGATGGTTGATATCAAAACTGGATCAGCTTCTTCTTTTTTTCCAGAATGCATTAATTTTTATGCATTTTTTTCTTATAAACTTTTTAATTAATGTTTGTTTGTTTTTTTGTTTTTTTACAAAATGACATCGAGCGCATGATATTCCAAGAAAAGAATCAAAATCTTTACAAGAAGGAACAAAGAGATACGAAACGAAACATACGAACAAACAAAACAGAAATCAAACAGTCAGCTGCAATATTTCCAAAGACAACAACACAATACACCCAAGCTGTGAAAGCGAGGCATACAATGGAAGTACAAACCTTACACCATCATTGCTTCAACATCGACATAATTTCAATGAAAAGTCATAATGATTACATGTAATTTGTAATGAGGAAATCAATAGATGCAGAGTATGATAACCAGTCTACCTGAAATTTGATATAGTTAGGCTGGACCAGTTTCAGTTTGGTTGTACCTCAGATACACAAGATTAAGAATCATGTGTGTTGCTGTGTTCCTTCAGTCCTCATAACCATCAGGCTGGCCAAGGGATGAGAAGTAGGTGAACTTATCTGATATCAACAATAATCATTTAAGCAGTATTATACATACTGATGGTAATTGTATGAGGAAAAGGGAATTAGAGCGCCTGGTCACAACAGGAAAGCTGGAGGGAAAGAGAACACCAGGTAGACCCAGGGAGAAAATATTGGACGGACTTGCAGGGTGGTTGATGAGAGAGAGGGTGGAGGATGTGCTTGCGGCGACAAGGGATAAATGCATATGGAGGGCCATGATCGCCAACGCCAGGGCACATAATGATGGTGATGGTGATGATGGTAATGGGAAACATGAAATATATGTCTAGTCAACTGATCTCATATCGTTAGTTGTCATTTCAACAGTATTTCACTAAGTGATAACTACAGAATATGTCTTTTTTCCTCTCGTTACACTGCTGTAGGGCTAAAACGTGATTCTGAGATACAGAACGACTCATGTGTACATTTTCCAGACATTTCAGCTCCATGTCATTTTCCAGACATCTCAGTTTCATATTTTCCAGACATTTCAGTTCCATAATACTCTCAAGATATCTCAGTTTCATGGCATTTTCATGATTCATTTTAATCCAGATTTACGAGGCAAACAAGTTCACATACTCCATATATTTTTTTTTAACATTTTCTTGGCACGATATAAAAGCCAGACGTTTTGCTGTGAGATAAGCGATAGAAAGATCGTAAGGCGCTAGAAATGCTGAAAGACAACAATTCACAAACACTTTATGATTTCATATTAGTCATGTTTTCATGCTCTGTGAACCGTCAGTGAACTTTGCTGATCTGTTATTTCTGATG
>JAPXFY010000018.1:4814023-4829023 GCA_030674185.1 Monoplex corrugatus
GTCTGTCTATCAGCATCTCTGTCTCTTTCTCTCTCTCTCTCTCTCTACCTTTCTTTCTTTCTCTTTCTCTCTCTCTTGTTCTCTGTACCTCTGTCCCTATTTCTCTTTCTTTCTCGCTTTCTCTCTCTTTCTCTCTTTCTCTCTCTCTCTCTCTCTCTCTCTCTCTCTCTCTCTCTCCCTCTCTCTCTCTCTTTCCTGCTCTCTCATTCTCTGTCCCTTTTCCGCTTTCTTTCTCTCTTTCTCTCTCTTGCTCTCTTTCTCTCTCTGTATCTGTGTCCCTGTCCCTCTCTGTCTCTCTGTCTCTGTTTCTATCTCTGTCTCTCTCTCTCTCTCTCCTATCTGTCTGTCTCTGTATCTCTGTCCATCTCTCTCTCTCTCTGTATTTCTGTCCCTCTGCCTCCCTCCCTCTCTCTCTCTGCCTCTCTGTCTCTGTCATTGTCTCTTTCTGTCTCTGTCTGTCTGTCTGTCTGTCTCTCTCTCTTTCTATCTCCCTCCCCTCCCCTCCCATCTCACCACCCCCCATCCCCACGTGTTGTTCACACCCAGTGTCACGTGGTGCTATCAGTGCTCAGTACACAACACACTGCCCTGTTCCTTGTAGTGTATCACCGTCCTGCTGACCACCCGTGTGTGGAGACAGACTGTCGGCAGGATTCAAACCCTGGTGCTGTGAAGCCACCCACTGTAGCTGGCACTATCTTGGCCTGTTAGCTTCAGGTCTTACAGCGTCATGCTGGTCATTCAGGGCTTGTGGGTTCTGTCCCTTGGATGGGTCACAGGTTTTGTTTTGGGTTCTTTTTTTTTGTTTTTTTGACCCTGTTAGTTTGGTCACTTGGTTACAACTCCGTATTGATAACGTGTGGGTTGTGGGTTTGATCCTCGAATGGCCCATAGTTCAGTATAGTTTTTGTTTTCTTGTGCTTTGTTTTTCCTTGTTTGGTTGTTGCTGTCGTTGTTATTGTTGAGGGTGATGGTAGTGGTGATAGTGGTGATAGTGGTGGTAGTCATTTCTTTTTTTTTTCTGTCTTTTTATTTATTTGTTTATTTATTTATTCATCTATTTATCTAGTTATATATTCATTTATTTGTTTGTTTGTTTGTTGGCTGGTATATTTATTTACATATCTATTTATTTATCTGTTTATTTGTTTCTTTATTTATCCATGCATGACGACACAGATGCCGTGTGATTGAGAAGATCCAAAATGATCATGGCATAAACTGTGAATCTGGAAAAAATCTACCTGGCACATGAAGGGTTAAGTACAATGACCCATTTGTCTGTTTGTACTGGGGTATACAAGGAACACATAGAGTGGACAAACATGAAACAGAAAAGAAAAAGAAATAAGTAAATAGACAGACAGACTGACTGACAAACAGACAGACAGACAGGCAGGACGGCAGGCAGGCAGGCAAAGAGACATAGAGACAGACAGACAGGCAAGCAAGCAGGCAGGAAGGCAGGCAGAGAGACAGACAGACAGACAGGCAGGCAGGCAGGCAGGCAAGCATGCACGAAGGCAGGCATAGAGACAGAGAGACAGACATATAGACAGACAGACAGACAGGCAAGCAGACAGGAAGGCAGACAGAGAGACAGGCAGGCAGTCAGTCAGGCAGGCAGGCAGGCAGGCAGGCAGGCAGCAGGCAGGCAGGCAGGCAAGCAGGCAGGCAGACAGATAGACAGATAGATAGGCAAGCAGGCAGAGAGACAGAGAGACAGACAGGCAAGCAGGCAGGCAGGCAGGCAGGCAGACAGACGCACAGACAGACTGACAAACAGACAGACAGACAGACAGACAGGCTGAAAGCCAGCCAGGAAGATGGAATGTAAATTGGGTGAGAGTACCCAAGAGGGTGTGACTGCCTACAGGTTATGCGGTACTCACCATCCATCTCCTGTCATCTAAACAACCAGGTTACACCCTTTTCAACATCTACTGTCATCTAAACAACCAGGTTACACCCTTTTCAACATCTACTGTCATCTAAACAACCAGGTTACACCCTTTTCAACATCTACTGTCATCTAAACAACCAGGTTACACCCTTTTCAACATCTCCTGCCTTCGTTACAGGAAGACGAAGAAAAGATAAATCTTAGCGGTAAGTACTCACCTTTAAACCCACCTGTGTTCCTACAGTCCTTCTCCATCCCATCTCTTTCCCACCTCCTTCTCTCCATCTCTTGTGTATACCCGTCTGTATAAGTTCATCAGTACATCAGTTAGTACCTATATTTTCTGTTCATCAAAAAAAAAAGTCATAGTTTATCAAAAAGTAAATATAATCGTGTACAATATCATCATCATCAGGTGCCTTGCCGCATGGCGTTGGCGATCATGGACTTCCATCTGCCTCTATCTCTCGTTGCCCCTAGCATCTCCCCCACCCTCCCCGTCCCCAGCCATTCTGCAAGTCCGTCCAGCATTTACAATATATCAATCAGTAAATATATTTACAGTACTTCAGTTGGTAAAGATAGTTACCGTTCATCATTTGATAGATATATTGACAGTCAATCAATTAGCAAGTGGTTTTACACCTCATCACTTCATCATTTAGTAAATACATTTCCAGTTCTCATGTTTATCTCTCAAAGAAGATATTTAAAGTCAAAGCTTTTAGACAGAGTTCACGCCCTTTGCAGGTCACAGATGTTGTTATACAGAGTGCACGCCCTTTGCAGGACACATATGTTGTTATACAGAGTGCACGCCCTTTGCAGGTCACAGATGTTGTTATACAGAGTGCACGCCCTTTGCAGGTCACAGATGTTGTTATACAGAGTGCACGCCCTTTGCAGGTCACAGATGTTGTTATACAGAGTGCACGCCCTTTGCAGGACACATATGTTGTTATACAGAGTGCACGCCCTTTGCAGGTCACAGATGTTGTTATACAGAGTGCACGCCCTTTGCAGGTCACAGATGTTGTTATACAGAGTGCACGCCCTTTGCAGGTCACAGATGTTGTTATACAGAGTGCACGCCCTTTGCAGGTCACTGATGTTGTTATACAGAGTGCACGCCCTTTGCAGGTCATATATGTTGTTATACAAAGTGCACGCCCTTTGCTGGTCACATATGTTGTTATACAGAGTGCACGCCCTTTGCAGGTCACTGATGTTGTTATACAGAGTGCACGCCCTTTGCAGGTCACAAACGTTGTTTTACAGAATGCACGCCCTTTGCAGGTCACACATGTTATACAGAGCGCACGCCCTTTGCAGGTCTCTGTTGTTATACAGAGTGCACGCCCTTTGCAGGTCACATATGTTGTTATACAGAGTGCACGCCCTTTGCATGTCACATATGTTGTTATACAGAGTGCACGCCCTTTGCAGGTCACATATGTTGTTATACAGAGTGCATGCCCTTTAAGGGTAGCACAGCTGTCCAGTTATGATAACGTCACTCTTCAGGTTTTCACAGTCATGGCTCCACACCACAACATCAAAAGCATCAAATGACCTAAAGTGACAACATTCTCCCTCTCCCTGAACCGTTCTGATCAACAGATAAACCCTGTTCCTGCCAGTTGTATGTCACTGACACTTTCACCTTGAACATTACACTTTTCCATGTTTTGTGTCAAGACGTGATAAACAGACAGACAGACAGACAGACAGAGGAGAGAAAGAGAGAGAAGAGAGAGAAAAGCGAGAAAGAAAGAGAGGGGAGGAGAGAAGAGAGAAGAGAGAGGAGAGGAGAGAGGAGGAGGGGAAAGAGAGAGAGAGAAAGAGAAGAGGAAGAGAAAAAGAGAAGAGAGAGAGAAGAGACAGGAAAAGAGAGAGAGAGAGAGAGGAGGACAAAGAAGAAAAAGAGAGAGGGAAAAGAGAGAAAAAGAAGGAAGAGAGAAGAGAGAGAAGAGAGAGAGAGAAGAGAGAGGAGAAAGAAGAGAGAGAGAGAGAGAGGAGGGAAAAAGAGAGAAAAAAGAGAGAGGAGAAGAGAGAGAAAAAGAGAAGAGTGAGAAGAGAGAGAGAGAAGAAAGAGAGAGAGAAGAGAGAGAGAAGAGAGAAAGAGAGAGAAGAGAGAGAGAGAGAGAGGAAGAAGAGAGAAAAAGAGAGAGAGAAGAGAGAAGAGAGGAGGGAAGAGAGAGAGAAAAAGAGAGAGAAAAGAGAGAGGAGAAAGAGAGAGAGAGAGAAGAGAAGAGAGAGAGAGAAAAGGAGAGAGACGAGAAGACAGAAAGACAGACAGCAGAAGACAGAGAGAAAGAGAGAGAAGAGAGTTAGGGGGGGGGGGTGACAGGGCAAAAAGGAAACAGACAAAATATTTCAAAGTCTTGTTAACGTCATAATATTTTTTTTCTAGATGCAGAATGTATGATGAAACTTTGATCAGATATTTCTTCAAACAACCATAGCATTTCATCAGTCATTTTATGATAATGATAACATAGATAGATGGTCAAACTATTACTGTACATTTATTACAACCCTATCAGAAACAATACGTGTTACAACATAACTTTTGAATACTAGTATGTTGGACTGGCAATGGTGATAGTAATCAAATGTCTAAGTTACAGTAATTTATCTCTGGATACCAAATGGATATCACATGTCTTTTATCAAAACTATTCATTAACACTTCAGAACAGTTTTTTTTAAATATAAATATATAATATATATATATATATATATATGTGTGTGTGTGTGTGTGTGTGTGTGTGTGTGTGTGTGTGTGTGTGTGTGGTGTGTGTGTGTGTGTGTGTGTGTGTGTGTGTGTGTGTGTGTGTGTGTGTGTGTTGTGTGTTTTCAATTTGGGCCTTGCCTGAAGTAATTCGAACTGTATTATAAACAAAATATATATATATACATGCTTACTGTTATAATCAGTTAATATGTATCCAAATAGGCATCTTATAAGATGCTTTATTGATTTAAAGAATAATCATCTGCGAATGAACATTTCATATTTTCCATTGTTTTGAATTAAACAATAGCTTGGTAAAATTTACTGATTATTGTTTTTGATGATTCTCTATTTCCACATAAATATTGAATTTGTTTCAAAAGGGTTTATGAAATCAGTATCTTGAAACAAAGTTACGTCGATAACAAACAGCAATGGGAGCCCTCTACACTCACAGGGTGTGTCTTTTGGTTATCAGCTAAGGGCAGGGTAATTTTTGGTTATCAGCTAAGGGTAGGGTAAAATTTGGTTATCAGCTAAGGGCAGGGTAACGTTTGGTTATCAGCTAAGGGCAGGGTAAAATTTGGTTATCAGCTAAGGACAGGGTAAAATTTGGTTATCAGCTAAGGGCAGGGTAAAATTTGGTTATCAGCTAAGGGCAGGTAAACGTTTGGTTATCAGCTAAGGGTAGGGTAAAATTTGGTTATCAGCTAAGGACAGGGTAAAATTTGGTTATCAGCTAAGGGCAGGTAACTTTTGGTTATCAGCTAAGGCAGGTAAATTTGGTTATCAGCTAAGGGCAGGGTAACATTTGGTTATCAGCTAAGGGCGGGTAACTTTTGGTTATCAGCTAAGGTCAGGTAAATTTTGGTTATCAGTAAGGGCAGGTAACTTTTGGTATCAGCTAAGGGCAGGGTAACTTTTGGTTATCAGCTAAGGGCAGGGTAACTTTTGGTTATCAGCTAAAGGCACGGTAACTTTTGGTTATCAGCTAAGGGCAGGGTAACGTTTAACAAAATTTTAGAGGGCTGAAGTGAAACTTACCAACTCTGCAGGCGCCTTCTAACAAACCACAGTATAGTACAGATGTTTGCATGCTCATATACATCAACAGAGAAAGGCGTTCGCTTATTGCAACCTTATTCATCGCCAGATATGGCTCGACCATGTACCCGCTGAATGGAAGAAGAACAAGGAGAGCAGCTTGAGTTATAATGCTTATAAAGTGTTTGGGCGTTATGTTTCATGTTGAAATCACTAGGGGTGTTGATTATCTAAAAAGGCTGATTATGTTTAGTATTGAAAGGATATCGTTTAGAATGTCTGAGTAAGTTTTCAGTCGTTACTTATCATGGGTTATGTGTTTGATTATGTCTGTTTCGTGGACTGCATTGGGTTAAATGCTTATTGGAAATGTATGTTCATGAGGAGATATGTATCAAACGTCTGATTCAGATTAGAATTTATCAGGTACCCTTATTATATTTGATTATAATCACTTTTTTATGATATTTTATTGGTTTACATCTTTGATCAGTTTGATTTTCAAAAGATTCATAAATTAGTCTTTCCATGTTGTCATAAATAAAGTCATAGACTGGAGTGTTTGAATGTGTGTAATTTTTGCTCATGTTTTCGACAGGAAGACTTCTGGTAAAATGAATTCAACAGGACACAATGAAGAGACAAAAATTTCAGAGAGACACATAACAATAAACAGACAGACAGACAGACCGACAGAAAGACAGACAGACAGACAGACAGACAGAAACAGACCGACAGAAACAGACAGACTAACAAAAAAACAAACAAGTCAGAAGATGGGTTTGAAGTTCTCTACAAGACATATTATGTTCAGGTAATTTCAACAGGTAATTTGTTTCACCATCAACGGTTTCTCTACACCCAAGCTGTATCCTTGCAAACATTTCAAGCCGTGTTTTGAACAAAGTAAATGGTAACTGTTGGCAGTCAGTGCTCACCTTAAAGCACACCACGTTCCTCCTTTCCTTCTCTGTCCCATCCTTTCCCACACCCCACCTCTCCTCTTTCCTCTAAGACTGTCTCCAGTTCATCAGTGAAAAAGACAGGTACACGTCTTCAGTTCATCAGGTGAAAAGCAGGTACACGTCTCAGTTCATCAGGTGAAAAAGACAGGTACACTTCTCCAGTCATCAGTTGAAAAAGCAGGTACACGTCTCCAGTTCACAGTCATGGAAAGCTTTTAGCAGTACACCACTTTTACAGTCCATCAGAATAAATATTTACAGGTCCTCACAGTATCCATTGGTAAAGATTATAAGTCTCAGTATCATTTAAGTACAGGTCCTCACAGTATCCATTGTAAAGATATACACATGTCCTCACATGTATCCATGGTAAAGATATACACATGTCCTCACAATATCCATTGGTAAAGATATTACAGGTCCTCACAGTATCCATTGGTAAAGATATTTACATGTCCTCACAGTATCCATTGGTAAAGCTATTACATGTCCTCACAGTATCCATTGGTAAAGTATATACAGGTCCTCACATTATCCATTGGTAAAGATATACAGGTCCTCACATTATCCATTGGTAAAGATATAACAGGTCCTGACAGTATCCATTGGTAAAGTAATTACATGTCCTCACAGATTCCATTGGTAAAGATATATACACATGTCCTCACAGTATCCATTGGTAAAGATATTACAGGTCCTCACATTATCCATTGGTAAAGATATATTACAGGTCCTCACATATCCATTGGTAAAGTAATTACATGTCCTCACAGTATCATTGGTAAAGATATTTACAGGTCCTCACAGTATCCATTGGTAAAGATATACACAGGTCCTCACAGTATCCATTGGTAAAGATATACACATGTCCTCACAGTAGCCATTGGTAAAGATATTTACAGGTCCTCCAGTATCCATTGGTAAAGATATACACAGGTCCTCACAGTAGCCATTGGTAAAGATATATACAGGTCCTCACAGTATCCATCGGTAAAGATAATTACATGTCCTCACAGTATCCATTGGTAAAGCTATTACATGGTCCTCACAGTATCCATTGGTAAAGATTTTACACATGTCCTCACAGTATACATTGGTAAAGATATATACAGGTCCTCCAGTACCATTGGTAAAGATATACACAGGTCCTCACAGTATCCATTGGTAAAGCTATTTACAGGTCCTCACAGTATCCATTGGTAAAGATATACACAGGTCCTCACAGATCCATTGGTAAAGATATATACAGGTCCTCACAGTAGCCATTGGTAAAGATATTTACTGGTCCTCACAGTAGCCATTGGTAAAGATATTTACTGGTCCTCACAGTAGCCATTGGTAAGATATTTACTGGTCCTCACATTAGCCATTGGTAAAGATATAACAGGTCCTCACAGTAGCCATTGGTAAAGATATATACAGGTCCTCACAGTAGCCATTGGTAAAGATATACACAGGTCCCCACAGTAGCCATTGGTAAAGATATACACAGGTCCTCACAGTAGCCATTGGTAAAGATATTTACGGTCCTCACAGTAGCCATTGGTAAAGATATACACAGATCCTCACAGTAGCCATTGGTAAAGATATATACAGGTCCTCACGTATCCATTGGTAAAGATATACACAGGTCCTCACAGTATCCATTGGTAAAGATATACACAGGTCCTCACAGTATCCATTGGTAAAGATATATACAGGTCCTCACAGTATCCATTGGTACAGATATATACAGGTCCTCACAGCTATCCATTGGTAAAGATATATACAGGTCCTCACAGTAGTCCATTGGTAAAGATATTTACTGGTCCTCACAGTAGCCATTGGTAAAGATATTTACTGGTCCTCACAGTAGCCATTGGTGAAGAATTTACGGTCCTCACATTAGCCATTGGTAAAGATATACACAGGTCCTCACAGTAGCCATTGGTAAAGATTATATACAGGTCCTCACAGTAGCCATTGGTAAAGATATACACAGGTCCCCACAGTAGCCATTGGTAAAGATATACACAGGTCCTCACAGTAGCCATTGGTAAAGATATTTACTGGTCCTCACAGTAGCCATTGGTAAAGATATACACAGATCCTCACAGTAGCCATTGGTAAAGATATATACAGGTCCTCACGGTATCCATTGGTACAGATATAACAGGTCCTCACAGTATCCATTGGTAAAGATATACACAGGTCTCACAGTATCCATTGGTAAAGATATATACAGGTCCTCACAGTATCCATTGGTACAGATATATACAGGTCCTCACAGTATCCATTGGTAAAGATATTTACAGGTCCTCACAGTATCCATGGGTAAAGTTTATTCCTTTTCTCACATGGACACAGCAGCAGGGAAGTTTGTCTTTTTCTCAAACTTTTTGTATCTGGTGTTTGTTTCTTTGTAATCTTACGCTTGACAAAGGCCAGTTGGCCCAGAATTTGTGCCTGTCTTGTCTTGTCTTGTATTAAATACGCGTTCGTATTCTTTTTTCGTTTTTTTTTTTTGTTTGCTTTGGTTTTGTTTTTGTTTTTTGTTGTTTTTTTTGGTTCATGTTTGCTTGAATGTGGGCAGTCACACTTGTTAAAGATGATACAGTTAAAAACGTTCATTCAGTGAAGTATTTATAGTTCACCAGTTAATCAATAAAGACGTTTACAGTTAAAGGATATTGACAACTTTTGAATGCAGCAACTAGTGAAAGGTGTTTACAACTCGTCAGTTCATTCATCAGTAAAGATATTTACAGTTCACCAATTGTCAGTGAACATATTTATAATTCTTATAGTAAAGGCATTTATAGTTCATCAAGTAATAAAGATATTCGCATTTCATAAATCATTGAAAGTGTTTACAGTTTATCAGTGAAGATATTCACAGTTCATCAACTCATCAAGCAGTGAAATATCTCAATCCTACTGGTTCATTACTCAACAGAGATATTTAAAGCCCCAACTCTTACACAGAGTGCAAGCCCTTTACCGATAACAGAGATGTTTTTCACACAGAGTGCACGCTCTTTAAGGGTAGCACAGCTGTCCAATTATGATAACGTCACTCTTCAGGTTTTCACAGTCATGGCTCCACACCACAACATCAAAAGCATCAAATGACCTAAAGTGACAACATGTCTCCCTCTCCCTGAACCGTTCTGATCAACAGATAAACCCTGTTCCTGCCAACTGTGTATCACTAATGCTTTCACCCAAACTTTAGACTTTATCGTATATCTCTGTTATATAAAAAGATAGAAACAGACAAATAGTCAAGCCATTCTTATTGCTTTTTCTTCGAAAAGAACAAGAACTAAAGCAACAACAACAACAACAACAATAACAACAGACTGGATGGTTAGATCTGTTGATAATGCGTGGACTCAACATCTATTGTCTTGAAGTTCAATCCTACTCCATAATATACAAACTGGATTTTATGCTGCCTATCTTAATTATCCGATTATTCTGGTGGTGTCAGACTTCCATATGTAACGTTCCACTCCCAATTTCCAAGACATTGTGAGCACAGTGGGGTCAGCACAGGGTCAAAGAATTTGCCTGATAATCACTGGCAAATGTTTATTTGTTTATGGAGCACAGGGGGGTTGGCACATGGTCAATGAATTTGCCCGATAGTCACTGACAAATATTTGTGGAGCACAAGGGGTTTACCACAGGATTAATGAATATGCCCAATAGTCACTGACAAATGTTTGTGGAGCACAAGGGATTTACCACAGGATTATTGAATGTGCCCAATAGTCTCTGACAAACGTAGGTTTAGCACATCTGCAATTGTCCGAGTGCAGCAATCTCTCTTGAACGAAGGCAAATTCCCGTCTCTCCTTCCTGGTGCCAGAAAATTCTCAGGTAGGAAGTGTGGAGTAGTCATGGAGGTAGACATTTTCTATGGTACTTTGGGAAACGGATGGCAGATGATGATAGTGACGTTTAGAGGTCAGGTTCTAGAATACAGTTTTGTGGGACACCTGTGTAAAATTAACATAGGAGAGATCCTGGTGTGTTTTGTTTGCAGGCTGTGGGTGAACATTTTGTGAACTCAGATAAAGTATCATCATGAGTTATACCAAAGAAAACTATCAAGGCCTCAGGCTGAGTGTTTATAAAGACGCTGCCATTTCTCTTCAGTTTTCAGCCCTTCAGAAGAACTATCAGTATGATTTCTATCACAGAATACCAACCAAGGTGTCGATCTGAGCGGTTTGAAAGATCCTATCTCCCTTTAAGTTTAGAGCCATCAGAAGCAGTATCAGTATGAAAAACTCCACGACTACCATCAAGGTCTGGCTTCTCTGGTCCTATATCTATAGATAATTAACTTGCAGGCGGGAGGGAGCAGAGGACAGTTTGAGGTTCAAAGGAACCATCGTTGACTGATCACTCCACACGATTTCCTCGCACCTGTGAACAATTATGTTTTAATAGGAGGTTGGAAATAGGTGTGAGGGAAGGTGGTAAGGTGTGTGGGTGGTGATGGTGAGGAAGATGAATGGTTGTTGCTCTGCTATCTTCTGGAATTCATAGACAAGTCAGTTATAACAAAATGATAAATGGTACAAGACAAGATAGGACTACAAAACGAAATTGGGGTGTGCGTGTGTGTGTGTGTGTGTGTGTGTGTGTGTGCGTGCGTGTGCGTGTGTGTGTGTGTGTGTGTGGTGTGTGTGTGTGGGTGTGCGTGTGTGTGTGTGTGTGCGTGTGTGGGGGGTGTGCGTGTGTGTGTGGGGGGGTGTGCGTGTGTGTGGGTGGATGGGGGGGGGAGGGTCCCTCGTTCGGTCATACTCCACGGCTGAGTGATTTCTGTCGTCAGTAGGGGGTTTCTGTAGGCAGTGTTGTTTGTACGTCGGATCAGAACAGTCACTGTTGAACTCCCTGAAATTTTAAAACTGCAATGCAGGGTCTCTTCTGGTGGGTTACCTGAAAGCAGCTTGACATCTCCAACTCCCGAGGGCTTCCTAGCACTGGGACTTCTGCTGAAGGAACTTAGGGCTGGTGATGTGTTGTGGAGCCGGAAAGGTTACATGTGCAGGCAAAGAAAAAAACAAAAAAACATTGATGGCTTTCTTTGGTTTTGTTGACGGCCATTGCAAATGTTAGATGACAGAGACGAAAAATCAGCGAAACAGGAGACATCGCATAACTGAAAACATGTGGATTGTTCTTATGAAGACCTACAATAGGCAATGAAGACCACTGTTGCTCACCCGTGAGATCACCTGGACATTCCATCATCATCATCATCATCATCATCATCATCATCATCATCATCATCATCATCATCATCATTCATCATCAATCATCAATCATCAATCATCATCATCATCAGTCATCATCAATAATCAGTCATATAAGTCGTCATAAATCATCATCATCATCATCATCATCATCATGAAACCATAACGAAATACGAAGTACCAAAGAAATAAGAGGGAAGCAGGGAGAATTTTTATAATATAATCAAAGGACATAACTTTTGAGAATTATCTCCCATGTTGTATAGAACTTCTCAAATCTTGATGAGTGTTCTGAGCTTACTGTTTTTGTACTTTGTATCTGCTTCTATGCTAGCTGAATGGGTAGCGCAAACTGTGTTAGATTTGAGAAGTTCTATACAACATGGGAGATAATTCTCAAGAGAAATACGAAGTGTAAAGAAATATGAAATTGAAAGCCCTGCTAGATTTTTATGTCAAAACATTTCCTTACATTTTTCTTTTATCTGATGCATATTTTAAGTGAGATATTTGGCCGTTGTAAAGAAGTGGGCGATGAGCGAGTGAGTGTTGTAGCACTGAGATTAAGTCAGAAAATACAGTGTTATGACGAGTAAAAGAATTGAACATCTGTAGTAGATACTGCGGCCAGCCCGAGAAAAAATATACGTTTAATAGTGTTTCTTTGGGTCAACAAAGTGAGATATCTGACCGTTGTGAAGGGAGTGGGCGATGAGCGAGTGAGTGTTGTAGCACTGAGATTGGGTCAGAAAGTACGGTGTAAAACGAGTGAGAGAATCGCATACCTGTGGTAGATGCTGGAACCAACCAGAGAAAATGTACATTTAATAGAGCTTCTTAGGACCAGCAAAGTGAGATATTTTGCCATTGTGGGGGTGGGTGATGAGCGAGTGAGTGATGTATCACTGAGATTGGGTCAGAAAGTACGGTGGTAAAACCAGTGAGAGAACTGCAGAAAAAAGAGAACATTTAACAATACTGTTTCTTGGGGCCAAAAAAGTGGGATATTCCAGCTGTTCTGGGGTGTGAGATGAACAAGTGATTTTTGTTGCACAAGCTGTTGAGAATGGGGCCGATCATATGAACTACTGTTTGTCAAAGAGGTCCATATGCACTCCATCCAAGATGGTGAGAGAATGGCATAGCGGTATTAGAAGCTGGGGCTCACACGGTGAGCTCTTAGAGCCACTGTGAGGTGTGTGTAGGAAGAGTGAGTGAAGTCTGTAGCATCAGTGTTGAGGAGACTGGGGCAGACCAAGAGCAATAGTAAAATGAATTCTGTTAAAAATTATATTTTTTGTTCGAGAGGAGTTCTTCGCACCCGAACAATTCCATCTGCGCTCCATCCAGGATGAGAAAGAAAAATGGCCAAGTGATACTAGGAGCTAGATCCCAGGAAATCAGTTTTATGAGCCACTGAGGGGCGTGTGGGGCAAAACGGGAGTCAGGTGTGTAGCATCAGTGTTAAGAAGACTGTGGAAGACAAATAGTAGTAGTCAGATGAGTAAGTTGTGAGTAACGAGTCTGTAGTTTGCTCAAGAGGGATTCGTCGCACTCGAACAATTCCATATACGCTCCATCTAAGACGAGTGATAGAATGGCATAACTATAGACAGAAGGAGCCAGGGCAGAGGTAAGAGACAGGTAAGTCAGAGAGTTGTATGGCAATGACCCAGGGCAGACAGTCAGAGACAGGTAAGTCAGACAGTTGTATGGCAATGACCAATGACACGCAGTCAGAGACAGGTAAGTCAGACAGTTGTATGGCGATGACCCATGACAGTCAGTCAGACACAGGTAAGTCAGACAGTTGTATGGCAATGACCAATGACACACAGTCAGACACAGGTAAGTCAGACAGTTGTATGGCAATGACCCATGACACACAGTCAGACAAAGGTAACTCAGACAGCTGCATGGCAATGACCCAGGGCACACAGTCAGACACAGGTAACTCAGACAGTTGTATGGCAATGACCCAGGGCACACAGTCAGACACAGGTAAGTCAGACAGTTGTATGGCAATGACCCAGGGCACACAGTCAGACAGGTAAGTCAGACAGTTGTATGGCAATGACCTAGGACAGACAGTCAGAGACAGGTAAGTCAGACAGTTGTATGGCAATGACCCATGATAGACATCAGAGACAGGTAAGTCAGACAGTTGTATGGCAATGACCCATGATAGACAGTCAGAGACAGGTAAGGCAGACAGTTGCATGGCAATGACCCAGGGCAGACAGTCAGAGACCGGTTAGTCAGACAGTTGTATGGAAATGACTATTGACACAATCAGAGACAGGTAAGTCAGACAGTTGTATGGCAATGACCTATGATAGACAGTCAGATACAGGAAAGTCAGACACTTGTATGGCAATGACCCATGACAGACAGTTAGAGGCAGGTAAGTCAGACAGTTGTATGACAATGACCCATGACACACAGTCAGAGACAGGTAAATCAGAGACAGGTAAGTCAGACAGTTGTATGGCAATGACCCATGATAGACAGTCAGAGACAGGTAAGTCAGACAGTTGTATGGAAATGGCCCATGATAGACAGTCAGAGACAGGTAAGTCAGACAGTTGTATGGCAATGACCCATGATTGAAAGTTAGAGACAGGTAGGTCAGACAGTTGTATGGCAATGACCAATGATAGACAGTCAGAGACAGGTAAGTCAGACAGTTGTATGGCAATGACCCATGATAGACAGTCAGAGACAGGTAAGGCAGACAGTTGTATGGCAATGACCCAGGGCAGACAGTCAGACGGTTGTCACGTGTTGGATTTGACATCAGGACAGAGTCGATTGATGGCAATGACCATGAGAAGTCAATACAGACATCATTGTATGGCATACCATCAGTAGACAGGTAAGTCAGACAGTTGTATGGCAATGACCTATGACACACAGTCAGATACAGGTAAGTCAGACAGTTGTATGGCAATGACCCATGACAGACAGTAGAGGCAGGTAAGTCAGACAGTTGTATGACAATGACCATGACCACAGTCAGAGACAGTAATCAGAGACAGGTAAGTCAGACAGTTGTATGGCAATGACCCATGATAGACAGTCAGAGACAGGTAAGTCAGACAG
>JAPXFY010000018.1:4836523-4839023 GCA_030674185.1 Monoplex corrugatus
TTGTGTTGTATTGTATTGTATTGTATTGTATTGTATTGTATTGTATTGTGTTGTAGTGTGTTGTATTGTGTTGTATCGTATCGCATCGTATCGTGTCGTGTCGTATCGTATCGTATCGTATCGTATTGTATGTATCGTATTGTATCGTATTGTATTGCATTATATTATTATATTATATTTATTAATTATAATTATATTATATTATAATTATATTAATTATATTATTATATTATATTATTATATTATATTATATTATATTATATTATATTAATATTATATTATATTATATTATATTATATTTATTATATTTATATTAATATTTATATATTATATTATATTATATTATATTATATATTATATATATATATTATATTATATTATATATATTATATTATATTATTGTATTTTATGTATGTATTGTATTGTATTGTATTGTATTGTATTGTATTGTATTGTATTGTATTGTAGTTGTATTGTATTGTATTGTATTGTATTGTATTGTATTGTATTGTATTGTTTTGGTTGTTGTTTGTATTGTATTGTATTGTATTGTATTGTATGTGTATTGCTGCTTGTCATTGTATTGTTTGATTGTTGTGTTTGCATCGCATGCATTGTATGTTGTATGCATTGCATTGCTTGCATCGATCGATCGTATCGTATCGTATCGTATCGTATCGTATCGTATCGTATCGTATCGTATCGTATCGTATCGTATCGTATCGTATCGTATCGTATCGTATCGTATCGTATCGTATGTATCGTATCGTATCGTATCGTATCGTAGTATTGTTGTTCGTATTGTTTGTATTGTTGTATGTATTGTTGTTGTTTGTATTGTATTGCTTGCATTGTATTGCTTGTTTGTATTGCATTGCTTGCATTATTGCATTGTATTGTATTGATTGTATTGCATTGATATTGCATTGTATTGTGATTGCATTGTATTGCATTGATTGCATTGCAGTTGTATTGATTGCATTGCTATTGTATTGTATTGTATTGCATTGTATGTATTGTATTGTATTGTATTGTATTGTATTGATTGCTTGATTGCTTTGTTTGTTTGATGTATTGTTGCGTGTTGCTTGCTTGTTTGTGCTGCGTTGCGTTGCGTTGTTGTTGTTTGTTGTTGTTTTGTATGTTGTATTGTATGTATTTTGTTTTGTTTATTTTTGTTGTGTTGCGTTGCGTTGTGTTGTGTTGTGTTGTGTTGTGTTGTGTTGTGTTCGTTGTGTTCGTGTTTGTGTTGTGTTGTGTTGTGTTGTGTTGTGTGTGTTATTTGCATCGCATTGCATTGTATTGTATCGCACTGCATTGCATTGTATTGTATCGTATTGCATTGCATTGCATATGGAGGATGTTTCTTAAATTTCCACACCATTACTGCAGGTGTTTGTATCCCCTAGGCCTGACTAACACCAGGATACATCATGAATGGAAGCGTACAAAATACAGCCTTGTCACCCAGCCTTGATCTACAGCAGAATTCCTTAGCAACATGGCAATCATCACTAATTCCATACATTATCATAACGTTATTATACATTATCATATCATTTCATCAGATGGCAGATGCACATCAGAAATAGCTAGCAGAATCGGCCGAGCCAAAACAGCATTCAAGAAGATGACAAGCATTCTTACCAACAAATGCCTGTCAATTAACATCAGGAAGAGAGTCCTTGAATGTTATATAGAACCAATACTGTTGTACGGATGCGAGGCGTGGACAGTCAGCAAGCAAAGCCAGAACAAGTTTGAGGTAGCCGAGATGTGGTTTCTAAGAAGAATGTTAAGAGTGCCATGGACAGCAAAGAAAACAAACGATCGAGGCAGACACAAGTAGATCACTCATAAAGAAGATTAGGAAAAGACAGGCAACATTTATAGGCCATTTTATGAGGAAGGGGGATTTGGAGCACCTGGTCACAACGGGAAAGCTGGAGGGAAAGAGAGCACCAGGTAGACACAGGGAGAAAATGCTGGACGGACTTGCAGAGTGGCTGGGGAGGAGGGTGGGGGAGATGCTAGGGGCAACGAGAGATAGAGACAGATGGAAGTCCATGATCGCCAGCGCCATGCGGAGGGCACCTGATGATGATGATGATCATAACGTTGTGAAGAAAAATTGTCTGAGGTATCATTGTCCTGCTCTCTGGTGACCTCAGACTGGGCGAGTTTATTAGTGTGTTTGTAAAGCTGATTGACATGAGAGGAGGGGGGCTGGGGTGCACAGGGTTGAAAGATGGGGGCAGCCCAAAAAATGGTGTGAAATAGTTTCTTCACTGTGTTTGCCGTGCTTAACCTCTGCCTTCTTTCAACACCAAGATAATAGTTTTCTGTTTGGGCATTAAGTGGACATGAGGCTCTTACATGGTCAATAATGTCCACTTCAAACGTTAGACTTTGTGATTGTTGTCTTTCTTTCTGTCTTTCTTTCTTTCTTTTTTTTCTTTCTGTCTGTCTTTCTTTCTCTTTCTTTCTTTTTTTCTTTCTT
>JAPXFY010000018.1:4856523-4861523 GCA_030674185.1 Monoplex corrugatus
TGGTGTCCTTGTATCACTTTAGTGGTCTTCCCTGGTCATGGTGTCCTTGTATCACTTTAGTGGTCTTCCCTTGTCATGGTGTCCTTGTATCACTGTAGTGGTCTTCCCTGGTCATGGTGTCCTTGTATCACTTTAGTGGTCTTCACTGGTCATGGTGTCCTTGTATCACTGTAGTGGTCTTCACCAGTCATGGTGTCCTTGTATCACTGTAGTGGTCTTCCCTGGTCATGGTGTCCTTGTAACACTTTAGTGGTCTTCCCTGGTCACGGTGTCCTTGTATCACTGTAGTGGTCTTCCCTGGTCATGGTGTCCTTGTATCACTGTAGTGGTCTTCACTGGTCATGGTGTCCTTGAATCACTTTAGTGGTCTTCACTGGTCATGGTGTCCTTGTATCACTTTAGTGGTCTTCACTGGTCATGGTGTCCTTGTATCACTTTAGTGTTCTTCCCTGGTCATGGTGTCCTTGTATCACTTTAGTGGTCTTCACTGGTCACGGTGTCCTTGTATCACTTTAGTGATCTTCCCTGGTCATGGTGTCTTTGTATCACTTTAGTGGTCTTTCCTGGTCATGATGTCTTTGCTTCAACTCGCTGCACGGGAAATCATTGGGGTGCGGGATGTCTTCTTTACAAATAATGTGTCCTGTATAACGAAACTGGCATATGACGAGTAGACACTTCATACTTGCCAAGTCACACTTCTGTACAACTTGAAGGTTGGACACTCCATTTGGCCACGTAATGTTACAGATTCCCTTCCGGCAGCTCTCTAGAACCTAACTCCATATTGTTTTCATTATTTGTACGAAAGTCTTCAGTGGGCCAGTCGCCACAGTCTTGCTACAAGCTCTTGGTCATCTTCTGAAGACAAAGCTAGCCTGTCTGTCTATCAATGTCCATGTCTGTCTGGTTGATATAAACTCTGCTTACGCGGTGTGATACACGTCTGCTGTTTTGACATCGTTACATTGCTTTGGCTGTGTATGGATGTCTCTGATCAGACAGAACTGGTTGCCTGTCTGTCTATGGATGTCTCTGATCAGACAGAACTGGTTGCCTGTCTGTCTATGTGTGTCTATGGATGTCTCTGATCAGACAGAACTGGTTGCCTGTCTGTCTATGTGTGTCTATGGATGTCTCTGATCAGACAGAACTGATTGCCTGTCTGTCTATGTGTGTCTATGGATGTCTCTCATCAGACAGAACTGGTTGCCTGTCTGTCTATGTGTGTCTCTGGATGTCTCTGATCAGACAGAACTGGTTGCCTGTCTGTCTATGTGTGTCTATGGATGTCTCTGATCAGACAGAACTGGTTGCCTGTCTGTCTATGTGTGTCTATGGAAGTCTCTGATCAGACAGAACTGGTTGCCTGTCTGTCTATGTGTGTCTCTGGATGTCTCTGATCAGACAGAACTGGTTGCCTGTCTGTCTATGTGTGTCTATGGATGTCAGACAGAACTGGTTGCCTGTCTGTCTATGTGTGTCTATGGATGTCTCTGATCAGACAGAACTGATTGCCTGTCTGTCTATGTGTGTCTATGGATGTCAGACAGAACTGATGCCTGTCTGTCTATGTGTGTCTATGGATGTCTCTGATCAGACAGAACTGGTTGCCTGTCTGTCTATGTGTGTCTCTGGATGTCAGACAGAACTGATTACTGTCTGTCTATGTGTGTCTATGGATGTCTCTGATCAGACAGAACTGGTTGCCTGTATGTCTATGTGTGTCTATGGATGTCTCTGATCAGACAGAACTAGTTGCCTGTCTGTCTATGTGTGTCTATGGATGTCTCTGATCAGACAGAACTAGTTGCCTGTCTGTCTATGTGTGTCTATGGATGTCAGACAGAACTGATGCCTGTCTGTCTATGTGTGTCTATGGATGTCTCTGATCAGACAGAACTGGTTGCCTGTCTGTCTATGTGTGTCTATGGATGTCAGACAGAACTGATGCCTGTCTGTCTATGTGTGTCTATGGATGTCTCTGATCAGACAGAACTGGTTGCCTGTCTGTCTATGTGTGTCTCTGGATGTCAGACAGAACTGATGCCTGCCTGTCTACATATGTCTATGGATGTCTCTGATCAGACTGAACTAGTTGCCTGTCTCTCTATGTGTGTCTATGGATGTCTCTGATCAGACTGAACTAGTTGCCTGTCTGTCTTTGTGTGTCTATGGATGTCTCTGATCAGACAGATCTGATGCCTGTCTGTCTACATATGTCTATGGCTGTACGTGTTGATGTAAGGTCTGGTTACACTGTGTGATAAACGTCAGCTGTTACATTATGTCATGCTCTGCCTATCCATGGATGTCTATGGTCAGGTATTTGCCTGTCTGTATGTATACGTATATGGTATACACAAGTAATGCCTGCCTGCTTATAGATGTCTATGGTATACAGAACAAATTGCCTGTCTATGTATGTCTATGGCTTTACGTGTTGATGTAAGGTGGGTCTGGTTACACTGTGTGATAAATGTCAGCTGTCTGGCCATTGTTACATTGTGTCCTGCTATGTTTGTGTAGAGATGTCTATGGCCACACAGACCTAGTGCCAACCTGTCTATATATGTCTATGGTACACAGAACTAGTGCCTGTCTGTCTATATATGTCTATGGTTTACAGACCTAATTGCCTGTCTGTCTATAGATGTCTATGGCTTCACGTGTTGATGAAAGGTGGGTCTGGTTACACTGTGTGATAAACGTCAGCTGTCTGGCCATTGTTACATTGTGTCCTGTCGTCGACGATAATGGAACGCGCCTGTTGCCCTTCCGTCCCACACACTGGAGAGTATCTGTGATAGCTGAATACTCTTTTTATTCAAAATCTCCATTTACAAAGAGAGAGAGCGAGGGAGAGAGGGATCGAGGGGGTGGGAGGGAAAGGGAGAGAGAAGGGGGAGAGAGGGAGGGATAGAGAGAGAAAGAGAGACAGACCGATAGAGGGAGAGAAAAAGTGAGCGAGAGAGAGAGATAGAGGAGATATATATATATATATATATATATATATATATATATATATATATATATAGAGGAGAGAGAGAGAGATAGAGAGAGAGAGATAGAGGAGAGAGAGAGAGAGAGAGAGAGAGAGAGAGATTAAAGAGATCATTTCATATCTACAGGCGAGGTGTGTGCCTGTACTTTGTATGTCTGTCTGTTTGTCTGTCTGTCTGTCAGTGTGTCTGTCTGTATGTCAGTATGTCTGTCTGTCTGTCTCACAGCGTCTGTCTATATGTCAGTGCGTCTGTCTGTCTGTCAGTCAGTCTGTCTGTATGTCTGTCTGTCTGTCAGTCTGTCTGTCTGTCCATCTGTCCGTCAGTCTGTCTGTCTGTCTGTCTGCCTGTCCGTTTGTCTGTCTGTCTGTCTGTCAGTCTGTCTGTCTGTCTCTCAGTCTGTCTGCCTGTCCGTTTGTCTGTATGTCTGTCTGTCTGTCAGTGTGCCTGTCAGTCTGTCTGTCTGTCTGTTTGTCTGTCTGTCTGTCAGTATGTCTGTCTGTCTGTCAGTCTGTCTTCGTGTGTTGTTACTAAAATGTGCCCACAAGATTTTCTGTCTGTGGAAGCCCTGTGCTCACAAGGTAGTTCATATGGTCATGAGCTAAGAGTAGGAAAGCCCTCACAGAAAAGCCTCTGTAAAGACTTTGTCCTCATAGAGTAGGTCTTATGTCCATGAATTTAGAGCGGGACAACCCCACAGAAAACCTAGAGGATTGATGCCATTGGTACCAGGCCTGCAGGCGCCTTCTAACAAACCATGGTACCATGCAATATAACATGGCTGAAGTCAAAGGTACCAGACCTGCAGACGTCTTCTAACAAACCATGGTACCATGCAATATAACAGGGATGACGTCAGACGTACCAGGCCTGCAGGTGCCTTCTAACAAACCATGGTACCATGCAATATATCGGGGCTGAAGACAGAGGTACCAGGCCTACATACACCTTCTAACAAACCATGGTACCATGCAATATAACAGGGCTGAAGTCAGAGGTACCAGGTCTGCAGACGTCTTCTAACAAACCATGGTACCATGCAATATAACAGGGTTGAAGTCAGAGATACCAGGCTTGCAGACGTCTTCTAACAAACCACGATACCATGCAATATAACAGGGCTGAAGTCAGAGGTACCAGACCTGCAGACATCTTCTAACAAACCATGGTACCATGCAGTATAACAGGGTTGAAGTCAGAGGTACCAGGCCTGCAGGTGCCTTCTAACAAACCATGGTACCATGCAATATAACAGGGCTGAAGTCAGACGTACCAGGCCTGTAGGCATCTTCTAACAAACCACGGTACCATGCAATATAACAGGGCTGAAGTCACAGGTACCAGGCCTGCAGACGTCTTCTAACAAACCACGGTACCATGCAATATAACAGGGCTGAAGTCACAGGTACCAGGCCTGCAGACGTCTTCTAACAAACCACGGTACCATGCAATATAACAGGGCTGAAGTCACAGGTACCAGGCCTGCAGACGTCTTCTAACAAACCACGGTACCATGCAATATAACAGGACTGAAGTCAGACGTACCAGGCCTGCAGACGTCTTCTAACAAACCACGGTACCATGCAATATAACAGGGCTGAAGTCACAGGTACCAGGCCTGCAGACACCTTCTAACAAACCATGGTACCATGCGATATAACATGGCTGAAGTCAGAGGTACCAGGCCTGCAGACACCTTCTAACAAACTATGGTACCACGCAATATAACAGGGCTGACGTCAGACGTACCAGGCCTGCAAGCGCCTTCTAACAAACCATGGTACAATGCAATATGTCGGGGCTGAAGTCAGAGGTACCAGGCCTACAGACACCTTGTAACAAACCATGGTACCATGCAATATAACAGGGCTGAAGTCAGAGGTACCAGGCCTGCAGACACCTTGTAACAAACCATGGTACCATGCAATATAACAGGGCTGAAGTCAGAGGTACCAGGCCTGCAGGCGCTTTCTAACAAACCATGGTACCATGCTATAT
>JAPXFY010000018.1:4876523-4886523 GCA_030674185.1 Monoplex corrugatus
ACTTAAGGGAGAAGAATGGCAGAATGATTCAGACGTTCACCAGCCAATAACTAAACTCTAGGTTCCAGGGTTCGCTCCCTTACAGACCTTGACTTTTCTCCCCAGTTTGACCGGAAAATCGAACTGAACGTCTAGTCCTTCAGAAAGGGACGAAAAAAAAAAAAACGAATTGGACCCGTGTGCCCTCTGGGTGCACATGTTAAAGATCCAATGGCAGTTGAAAATCGTGAAGAACAGGGCATTGCCCGTCTACCTTGATAAAAAACAATCATTGGAGAGATAGGTTGATTTGCCAGGTCGCACCCCTTGAAGACCAATTAGCCTTCATGCCTTTCTGAAGTCTTGATTAAAAAAAAGTGAATGTGAATGTGAATTTGAATCGAGGGAGAGGGGATGGACGCCACCCTCGTGATGCTGGCTCCGGGAAAAGTTGAGGCCTCTGCCACCTCACTCCCCTACGACCCCAGGGTTATGGAACTATCTAGGTAAGACATCAGGACTTGGCCAGCTCATGGGTTTATGTGCAGGCTTAAGGCTTGTGCCGTGATCATTCTAGATCTTCTCCATCACATGTCAGTGCATATGGAATTCATTCCGAGCGCGGTGACGTCATCTTGAGAAATTGAAAATGAAATTGAAATTGTAGGAAAGAGAAAATCCCTGTAAAGTCAGAGCTCGAACTTAGGATCTCTGGTTTACCAGGCCGCACACTGTAAGTGAAGTGGATACAAAGTCTTGGAGCAGCGATACTAATAGAAATTATCAATGAAGTCTTAATGGTGGAGTAGGAATCTATGATAAAATAAAGTAGATTATACGAGACATACATCTCATAGAATCATTCCTTGATGGGGTAAAGTAGATCATCGGAATATTAAGCCCATATCTGTTCTCAGATTAAGGATTCGCTTTTCTCATTTCCAGATTCACAATTTCATTCAGATACAGTCAAATAACACTCCACACCCAAGTAAGATAGAGCTTAATGCTATAACAAGATTACAGGCCTTGGTATGAAACAGTTTGCAGTTTGCAGTCTGGAGTTTGTTCAAGAGGGATTCATTGCACTCGAACAATTCCATAAACGCTCCACCCAAATCTGCCAAGAATTATCTGGCAGACTCCCTAAGCCTGCGCAAAACCCTATACGCTGACAATGTCTTGAAATTGGGGAGGAGGGGGGGACTTTTGAACCAGTAAGCTGACACCACCAGAATGATGGGAGCATTACGATGGGCAGCTAACAGGCCAGTGGACCTATGAAACGCTAAGCTGACACCACTAGAATGATGGAAACATTAAGATGAACAGCCAACAGGCCAGTGGACCTATCAAACACTAAGCTGACACCACCAGAATGATGGAAACGTTAAGATGGATAGCCAACAGGCCAGTTTTTAATGTTGCGGGCTGGGATTGAACTCAAGATATCAGATGTTGAGTTCACGGCTGTATCAAAAGAACCAATGAATGAAACAGTGTGCTATGCAAACTGTCCACAACGACAACGTCACGTGATGAAGAAACATGGCCTACGATGCAACAGCAGTTATCAGTGATAGGGAGGTAAACTCCTCCCACACCTCAGGCAGCATTAACAACAAATGGTAGGAATAAATCAGGGAACTATTCAACCCAATCAGATAAATACATTCGTCCTGGCATCGTGAAAATTATCCCAGACTCTGTGGCCCGTCACGCCCTGACCTGGTGGTGACCTTACTGCACGTGTCTGAGATCAATTCAAGGTTTTTTTTTTTTTTTTTTTTTTTTTCATTTTTCTTCTTCTTCTTCTTCTTCTTCTTCTTCTTCGCATTCTTCTTCTTCTTCTTCTTGCATTCTTCTTCTTCTTCTTCTTCTTCGCATTCTTCTTCTTCGCATTCTTCTTCTTCTTCGCATTCTTCTTCTTCGCATTCTCTTCTTCTTCGCATTCTTCTTCTTCTTCGCATTCTTCTTCTTCTTCGCATTCTTCTTCTTCTTCTTCTTCGCATTCTTCTTCTTCTTCTTCGCATTCTTCTTCGCATTCTTCGCATTCTTCTTCGCACTCTCTTCTTCGCATTCTTCTTCTTCGCATTCTTCTTCTTCTTCGCATTCTTCTTCTTCGCATTCTTCGTCTTCTTCGCATTCTTCTTCTTCTTCGCATTCTTCTTCGCATTCTTCTTCTTCTTCTTCGCATTCTTCTTCGCATTCTTCGCATTCTTCTTCGCATTCTTCGCATTCTTCTTCTTCTTCTTCGCATTCTTCTTTCTTCTTCTTTTTCTTCTTCTCTTCTTTCTCTTCTTCTCCTTCTTCTTCTTCTTCTTCTCTTCTTCTTCTTCTTCTTCTTCTTCTTCTTCATTCTTCTTCTTCTTCTTCTTCTTCTTCTTCTTCTTCTTCTTCTTCTCTTCTTCTTCTTCTTTCTTCTTCTTCTTCTTCTTCTTCTTCTCTTCTTCTTCTTCTTCCTTCTTCTTCTTCTTCTTCTTCTTCTTCTTTTCTTCTTCTTCTTCTTCTTCTTCTTCTTCTTCTTCTTCTTCTTCTTCTTCTTCTTCTTCTTCTTCTTCTTCTTCTCTTCTTCTTCATTCTTCTTCTTCTTCTTCTTCTTCTTCTTCTTCTTCTTCTTCTTCTTCTTCCTTCTTCTTCTTCTTCGCATTCTTCTTCTCTTCTTCTTCTTCTTCTTCTTTCTTCTTCTTCTTCTTCTTCTTCTTCTTCTTCCTTCTTCTTCTTCGCATTCTCTTCTTCTTCGCATTCTTGCTTCTTCTTCCATTCTTCTTCTTCTTCTTCGCTTCTTCTTCGCATTCTTCCTTCTTCTTCGCACTCTTCTTCTCGCATTCTTCTTCTTCTTCTCTTCTTCTTCGCTTCTTCTTCTTGCTTCTTCTTCTTCTTCGCATTCTTCTTCTTCTTCTTCTTCGCATTCTCTTCTTCTTCGCATTCTTCTTCTTCTTCTTCTTCTTCTTCTTCTTCGCATTCTTCTTCTTCTTCTTCTTCTTCTTCTTCTTCTTCTTCTTCTTCTTCTCTTCTTCTTCTTCTTCTTCTTTCTTCTTCTTCTTCTCTTCTTCTTCTTCTTCTCTTCTTCATTCTTCGCATTCTTCCTTCTTCGCATTCTTCTTCTTCTTCTTCTTCTTCGTCATTCTTCTTTCTTCTTGCTTCTTTCTTCTCTTCTTCTCTTCTTCTTCTTCTTCTTCTTCTTCTTCTTCTTCTTCTTCTTCTTCTTCTTCTTCTTCTTTCTTCTCTTCTTCTCTTTCTTCTTCTCTTCTTCTTCTTCTTCTTCTTCTTTCTTCTTCTTTCTTCTTCTTCTTCTTCTCTTCTTCTTCTCATTCTTCTTCTTCCATTCTTCTTCTTCTCATTCTTCTTCTTCGCATTCTTTCTTCTTCTTCTTCTTCTTCGCATTCTTCTTCTTCGCATTCTTCTTCTTCTTTCGCATTCTTCTTCTTCTTCTTCGCATTCTTCTCTTCGCATTCTTCTCTTCGCATTCTTCGCATTCTTCTTCTTCTTCGCATTCTTCTTCTTTTTCGCATTCTTCTTCTTCTTCGCATTCTTCTTCTTCTTCATTCTTCTTCGCATTCTTCTTCTTTCTCATTCTTTCGCATTCTTCTTCTTTTCTTCTTCTTCTTCTTCTTCCTTCTTCTTCTTCTCTTTCTTTTCTTCGCAATTCTTTTCTTCTTCGCAATTCTTCTTCTTCTTCGTCAATTCTTTCTTCTTGAAATTCTTCTTCTTCTTCGCAATTCTTCTTTTCTTCGCAATTCTTTTTCTTCGCAATTCTTCTTCTCTTTTCGCAATTCTTCTTCTTCTGCAATTCTTCTTCTTCTTCGCAATTCTTCTTCTTCTTCGCAATTTCTTCTTTTCTTCTTTTCCTTCGCAATTCTTCTTCTTCTTTCGCAATTCTTCTTCTTCTTCGCAATTCTTCTTCTTCTTCGCAATTCTTCTTCTTCTTCTTCTGTCTAAAATGACTACTGCAAACATAGGTTGTGATAAAAGATACCACTCCATTATTGAAAGTGTCGGTATTGATATTGCTGGTGTCAGGACACTGTCTTTTATGGTTCACATTATTGATAAAACAACTATTCTCTTTGGAGATATTTGAGTCGTGTGGATGCCTTGCACGTATCAGACATATGGATATCCAGCTTAAGCCCACGGGCAAACATCATTCCATCACGCCACATTCCATTAGGAATCACACCTTTAAAGCTTCCAGCTTTTATGTCTTCATTTTCGGACGGAAAATCCTATGAAGATATTCAGGCAATAAGAGTTTCTGTATTATCAATAAGCTGAACTGGGGGTAAGAACATCCTGGAAGCAGCACGAAATGGAAGCATTAGTGACAGTACAAATCGAAAGAGGTCGTTGCGTTCCTTGTCACGTTTTTATCCGGTGGGAATCGTCTGCTTTGGAGGGGGCACACACCATTTTGCTCCTGGCTTTCTGCTGCAATCGGTCTCGTGGGATGTTCACAGTTAAGAGACCACTCAGGCTAACGTACTGAGAATTACCCCCCCCCCCCCCCTCTGTGTCTGTCTGTCTGTCTGTCTGTCAGTCTCTCCTTTCTCTGTTTCTCTCTCTCTTTTTTTCTTTCTCTCTCTGTCTTTATTTCTGTCTCTCTGTCTGTCTGTCTGTCTCTCTCTATCTCTATCTCTCTATCTCTCCCTCTCTCTCTCTCTCTCTTTATGTTTGTCTCTCTGTCTCTGTCTCTGTCTGTCTGTCTGTTTCTTTTTCTCTCTCCTGTCTTTAGGTTCACATTTCAGCGTTAATCAAAAGTACGATACAATACAATACATACAATACAATAAGCAATACAATACAATACATATAACAATACAATACATCAATGCAAAACAATACAATAAAACAATACAATAAAATACAATACAATAAATACAATACAACGCAATACAATACAATACAATGCAATGCAATGCAATGCAATAAATACAATACAATACAATACAATGCAATACAATGCAATGCAATCAATGCAACAATGCAATGCAATGCAATGCAATGCAATCAACACAAACAACACGACACGACACGACACGACACGACACAAAACAAAAACATACAACGCAACACAACGCAACGCAACGCAACGCAACGCAACGCAACGCAACGCAACGCAACGCAAACAATGCAATACAATACAATACAATACAATACAATACAATGCAATACAATCAATGCAATGCAATGCAATGCAATGCAATACAACGCAACGCAACGCAACGCTAACGCAACGCAACGCAATACAATGCAATGCAAGCAACGCAAGAACGCAACGCAACGCAACGCAACGCAATGCAATCAATACAATGCAATGCAATACAATACAATACAATACAATACAATGCAACACGATAATACGATACGATACGATACGATACGATACGATGCGATACGTACGATACAATACAATACAACACAATACAATACAATCTTTAAAAGCATGCACGTACAAGGTCTTTAAGTCCTGTCCAGCGTGAAAAATACAATACAACACCACACCACACCACACGATGATATACGATACGACAATACAACACAATTAAATACAACACAATGCAATGCAATACAATACAACTCAGCACACACAGCACAACACAATGCAATGCAATACAACACAATTAAATACAACACAATGCAATGCAATACAATATACAACACAACACAACACACACAATACAATACAATACAATTAATGCAATGCAATGCAATACAATACAATACAATACAACACAACACAACGCAATACAATACAACACAACACAACACACAGCAATACAATACAATACAATACAATGCAATACAATGCAATGCAATACAATACAATACAATACAGCACAACACAACACGCAATACAATACAACACAACACACACAATACAACACAACATACAATGCAATACAATACAATACAACACAACACACCGCAATGCAATGCAATGCAACACAATACAATACAATACAATACAAAGCTATGCAATGCAATGCAAAACAACATAATGCAATGCAATACGATGCGATACAATACAATGCAATACAATCATATCCCATTACTCCATCCAAGGAAATAACATGTCTGCCCAAACACATAACACAGCACACAGGAATCATAGCACAGCTCATATCACAAAAGACACCTTTACCATAAAAACATCAAGCCGCATCTTGATCCCATATGTGTTCCCACCTCCACACATACTCTCCCCAACCCTGCCCTCCACACGCGTGCACGTGCACGCTCACTCCCACTAACACACAAACATCCGTGCAGATGCAGATGCTCAACATCAGGCCACCCCCTACACGACCTCCCCCCCCCCCCCCCCCACACCACATACCACATTCCCATATATACGAGTGCATGAAGATAAGTACATAGTTTTATTCGTGTTCATTTCACCAACTTGTTTTCTCTTGTCGTTTTTCTTTTGTTGTTTTGCTGCTGCTGTTGTTGTTGTTGTTGTGTTGTTGTTGCTGTTGTTGTTGTTGTTGTTGTTGTTGTTATTGTTTTTATTGGAGTACTTTTTTTCTAATATTAAGAATCCCACGGACAGCAAAAGACAAACAAACAAACGAGACATGCTTGAAAGAAGCAAACAAAAGAACATCAACGAAGAAGATTAGGAAAAGGCAAACAGCATTAAATATGGCATTTCATGATGCAAGGGAAATTAGAGCACCTAGTCACAGCAGGACAGCTAGAGGGAAACTGAGCACCAAGTAGGCCTGGGGAGAAAATGCTAAACAGTTTTGCAGAGTGGATGAAGACAGAGAGGGTGGGAGACACGCTTGCAGCGAGAATAGAATCTGATAGACTCATATGGAGGGCCATGATTGCCTTCATCATGCGGCAAGGCAAATGATGATGATTGTTCTGTTTGTTTGTTTGTCTGTCTGTCAGTTTGTTTGTTTGCTCTGTTCTGTTTGTTTATTTGTTTATCATAGAGCCATAGACTCAAAGTCTGGTATACCGAGTTCAACATTAAAAATTCGCCTGTTCACTGCCCGTCGTACTGTTTCCATTTTTTTTTATCATGTCAATGTTTCATTTCATGAGCCTGTCCTTCTCACCCACCCATTTCAAATCTGTGCCAGCGCATAAGGAACTGCACCGACTCAAGGAGTCCGCCACATAGTTGTTGGCAGATGTTGATGGAACGTATATGGAATTATCCGAGTGTGGTGGCTCTTTCTCTGTCTCTCTCTGTATCTCTGTCTGTCTGTCTCTATCTCTCTGCTCTGTCTGTCTGTCTGTCTGTCTCTGTCCCTCTCTGTCTCTCTCTTGTCTCTCTCTCTGTCTCTGTCTCTGCCTCTGTCTCTCTCTCTCTCTCTGTCTCTGCCTCTGCCTCTCTCTCTCTCTCTCTCTCTCGCTCTGTCTCTGTGTCTGTCTGTCTGTCTGTCTGTCAGTCTGTCTGTCTCTCTGTCTCTCTGTCTCTCTCTCTTCTCTCTCTCTCTCTCTCTCTCCCTGTCTCTCTGTCTCTGTCTCTCTGTCTCTCTCTGTCTCTCTCTGTCTCTCTCTGTCTCTTTCTCTTCTCTCTCTCTCTCTCTCTCTCTCTCTCTCTCTCTCTCTCTCTCTCTCTCTCTCTCTCCCCCCCAATAAGACTCCAAACTCCAAACTCTTGTCACTATTGGAACCTGCTTGGGGACATTACAGTTTAAGACGTCTTGTCGTCCTGGCTATAATTTATATATATATATATATATATATATATATATATATATATATATATATACAATATATATTCTACCTGAAAGGTCTTGGAACTGGAAAGACAAGGGGGAGGAGTTGGAAATGCTACAGAGGGAGACTGATGAATGTTTAACCCTTTGATTCCCTCACCCTGTCCACCAGCATCCTGAATTGCCAACCGTGCTAGCAAAGCAGAAACTTAACCCTTTGATTCCCTCACCCTGTCCACCAGCATCCTGAATTGCCAACCGTGCCAGCAAAGCAGAAACTTTAACCCTTTGATTCCCTCACCCTGTCCACCAGCATCCTGAATTGCCAACCGTGCTAGCAAAGCAAAACAACCCTTTGATTCCCTCATCCTGTCCACCAGCATCCTGAATTGCCAACCATGCCAGCAAAGCAGAAACTTAACCCTTTGATTCCCTCACCTGTCCACCAGCATCCTGAATTGCCAACCGTGCTAGCAAAGCAGAAACTTAACCCTTTGATTCCCTCACCCTGTCCACCAGCATCCTGAATTGCCAACCGTGCTAGCAAAGCAGAAACTTAACCCTTTGATTCCCTCATCCTGTCCACCAGCATCCTGAATTGCCAACCATGCTAGCAAAGCAGAAACTTAACCCTTTGATTCCCTCACCCTGTCCACCAGCATCCTGAATTGCCAACCGTGCTAGCAAAGCAAACACTTAACCCTTTGATTCCCTCATCCTGTCCACCAGCATCCTGAATTGCCAACCATGCTAGCAAAGCAGAAACTTAACCCTTTGATTCCCTCATCCTGTCCACCAGCATCCTGAATTGCCAACCATGCTAGCAAAGCAGAAACTTAACCCTTTGATTCCCTCACCAGGAAGGAAACTGGTGGAAAAGGTGACAGAGTTTTAGGGTCAGTTTTTTTTTTTTTTTTTGCAGTTGGTCGAAAGGATGCAGTAGTCAAAGGTTTAAGCTGACATCTTGGGAAGGGTTGACTCATTGAGTTCAGATAGGACCAGCAAGCTAGGCTGGTTTTTGTATTGCGAGCTGGCAATGAAACTCTGCATGTCAAACGTCAAGTCCATGACGACTCTATCATCTGAGAAAAAGAAGAATTGCTACAGGTGAGATAGGAGGTGATGTGAGATCATACCAAGGAAAAAAGTGGCAGAATGGCTTAGACAGACAGACAGAGAGAGAGAGAGAGAGAGAGAGAGAGAGAGAGAGAGAGAGCGAGAGAGCGAGAGAGAGACAGAGAGACAGAGACAGACAGATAGACAGACAGTCAGACAGACAGACAGACAGACAGTGAACAGAGAGAGAGAGAGTGACAGAGAGACAGAGAGGGAGAGATCAGAACATTTTATTACTCAAGGATAATAGTATTAGGGCCCACTGAGAGACAGACAGAGAGACAGAGGGGAGAGAGAGAGAAAGAGACAGAGACAGAGACACACAGACAGACAGAGACAGACAGACACAAAGACACAGAGACACAGAAACACGGAAGCACAGACAGAAAGACAGAGAGAGAGAGAGACAATGAGAGAGAGACAGAGAGACAGAGAGAGAGAGACAGACAGACAGACAGAGAGACACAGACAGAGACACAGAGACACAGAGACACAGAAACACAGAGACAGAGAGACAGAGAGAGACAGAGACAGAGACACAGAGAGAGAAAGACAGAGAGACAGAGAGAGACAGAGACAGAGACACAGAGAGAGAGAGAAAGACATAGATATTTCAGAACAATTTATTACTCAAGGATAGACAAAAGCAGTAGGTCCCACTGAACCTGTCCGACAGCCAGTCCATGCTACTCTATACACTCAATGCAACCCTACCAATAACTAAACTCGATGTTCCAGGGTTCGTTTCCCGTTTAGGCCTTGACTGTTTTTCATTAATTTGACCGGAATATCAACTGAACAAGAAAAAGGAAAAGACAGGCAACATTTATAGGCCATTTTATGAGAAAGGGGGATTTGGAGCACCTGGTCACAACGGAAAAGCTGGAGGGAAAGAGAGCACCAGGTACACCCAGGGAGAGAATACTGGAGGACTTGCAGAGTGGCTGAGGATGAGGAGGGTGGGGGAATGCTAGGGGCAACGAGAGATAGAGATGGTTGGAAGTCCATGGTCGCCAACGCCATGCGGCAGGGCATCTGATGATGATGATGATCAAACTGAACATTTAGTCCTTTGGAAGCGGACGGAAAACAAGTCGAACCTGTGTGCTTTATGGCTCCACACACTAAAGATCCCATGGCAGTTGACAAAAAACGTGAAGAGCAGGACATTCGGCCAGCTGCCATGGTATAAAACATTGGAGAGATAGGTTGATTTCCCAGGT
>JAPXFY010000018.1:4891523-4896523 GCA_030674185.1 Monoplex corrugatus
AATAGTATAATCTATGAAATAGTATAATCTGATGAAATAGTATATCTGATGAAATAGTATATCTATGAAAAGTATATCATGAAATAGTATATCTGTATGAAATAGTATAATCTGATGAATAGTATAATCTGATGAAATAGTATAATCTGATGAAATAGTATAATTCATGAAATAGTATAATCTGATGAAATAGTATAATCTGTATGAAATAGTAACTTATGAAATAGTATAATCTGTATGAAATAGTTAATCTATGAAATAGTATAATCTATGAAATAGATATAATTGTATAATGATATATAATCTGATGAAATAGTATAATCTGATGAAATAGTATAATCTATGAAATAGTATAATCTATGAATAGTATAATCTGATGAAATAGTATATCTGATGAAATAGTATAATCTGATGAAATAGTATAATCTCATGAAAGTATAATCTGATGAAAAGTATAATCTGATGAAATAGTTAATCTGATGAAATAGTATAATCTGATGAATAGTATAATCTATGAATAGTATAATCTTATGAAATAGTATAATCTGATGAATAGTATAATCTGATGAAATAGTATAATCTGATGAAATAGTTAATCTATGAATAGTATAATCTATGAAATAGTATATCTATGAAATAGTATAATCTGATGAATAGTATAATCTGTTGAAATAGTATAATCTAATGAATAGTATAATCTGTGAATAGTATATCTGATGAAATAGTATAATTAATGAAATAGTATAATTGATGAAATAGTATAATCTGATGAAATAGTATAGTGAAATAGTATAATCTGAGTGAAATAGTATAATCTGCATGAAATCGTATAATCTGCATGAACTAGTATAATCTGAGTGAAATAGTATAATCTCCATGAAATAGTATAATCTGAGTGAAATATATAATCTGCATGAAATAGTATAAATTGAGTGAAATAGTATAATTGAGTGAAATAGTATAATCTGCATGAAATAGTATAATCTGAGTGAAATTTATAATCTGCATGAAATAGTATAAATTGAGTGAAATAGTATAATTGAGTGAAATAGTATAATCTGCATGAAATAGTATAATCTGAGTGAAATAGTATAATCTGCATGAAATAGTATAATCTGAGTGAAATAGTATAATCTGAGTGAAATAGTATAATCTGAGTGAAATAGCATAATCTGTGTGAAATAGTATAATCTGCATGAAATAGTATAATCTGAGTGAAATAGTATAATATTTGTGAAATAGTATAATCTGAGTGAAATAGTATAATCTGAGTGAAATAGTATAATCTGAGTGAAATAGTATAATCTGTGTGAAATAGTATAATCTGCATGAAATAGTATAATCTGAGTGAAATAGTATAATATTTGTGAAATAGTATAATCTGAGTGAAATAGTATAATCTGCATGAAATAGTATAATCTGAGTGAAATAGTATAATCTGCATGAAATAGCATAATCTGCATGAAATAGTATAATCTGAGTGAAATAGTATAATCTGCATGAAATAGCATAATCTGCATGAAATAGTATAATCTGAGTGAAATAGTATAATCTGCATGAAATAGTATAATCTGAGTGAAATAGTATAATCTGCATGAAATAGCATAATCTGCATGAAATAGTATAATCTGTATGAAATAGTATAATCTGAGTGAAATAGTATAGTCTGTATGAAATAGTATAATCTGTATGAAATAGTATAATCTGTATGAAATAGTATAATCTGCATGAAATAGTATAATCTGAGTGAAATAGTATAATCTGAGTGAAATAGTATAATCTGTATGAAATAGTATAATCTGAGTGAAATAGTATAATCTGTATAAAATAGTATAATCTGTATGAAATAGTATAATCTGAGTGAAATAGTATAATCTGCATGAAATAGTATAATCTGTATGAAATAGTATAATCTGTATGAAATAGTATAATCTGAGTGAAATAGTATAATCTGAGTGAAATAGTATAATCTGAGTGAAATAGTATGATCTGTATGAAATAGTATAATCTGAGTGAAATAGTATAATCTGTATGAAATAGTATAATCTGAGTGAAATAGTATAATCTGTATGAAATAGTATAATCTGTATGAAATAGTATAATCTGAGTGAAATAATATAATCTGAGTGAAATAGTATAATCTACATGAAATAGTATAATCTGAGTGAAATAGTATAATCTACATGAAATAGTATAATCTGAGTGAAATAATATAATCTGAGTGAAATAGTATAATCTGAGTGAAATAGTATAATCTGCATGAAATAGTATAATCTACATGAAATAGTATAATCTGCATGAAATAGTATAATCTGAGTGAAATAGTATAATCTGAGTGAAATAATATAATCTGAGTGAAATAGTATAATCTGAGTGAAATAGTATAATCTGAGTGAAATAGTATAATCTGCATGAAATAGTATAATCTGAGTGAAATAGTATAATCTGCATGAAATAGTATAATCTGAGTGAAATAGTATAATCTACATGAAATAGTATAATCTGAGTGAAATAGTATAATCTGCATGAAATAATATAATCTGCATGAAATAGCATAATCTGAGTGAAATAGCATAAATAATTGTTATATAATTGAAACCTGAATGTACACACACTGAGTTAATGAAACTATTAGTAATTTATCTTACTAGACATGACACCATCTTTATCACAGTTTTAAGATATCGTTTTTCTGTGTTAACCTTGTGATTCCCGCACCCTGTCTACCAACTGCAAAAACTTAACCCTTTGATTCGCTCACCGTATCCACCAGCTTCCTGCAGGAAACTTGTGGATGGGGTGAGCGAGTCAAAGGGTTAAGTTTTTGCTTTCCGGGCATGGTTGCCAGTGCAGGATGCTGGTGGACAGGTGTGGGAGCCAACGTATTAAAAAACTGAATCGTTCTTCTCTTTACTCCCTTCTTGTTCATTCGATTTCATGGTGATTGTCCATGTATACCCCATTCTTGTTCATTGGATTTCATGGTGATTGTCCATGTATACCCCATTCTTGTTCATTGGATTTCATGGTGTTTGTCTGTGTATACTTCCTTCTTGTTCATTGTATTTCATGGTGTTTGTCTGTGTATACTCCCTTCTTGTTCATTGTATTTCATGGTTTTGTCTGTGATATGTCCTTCTTGTTCATTGGATTTTCATGGTGTTGTCTGTGTATACTTCCTTCTTGTTCATTGATTTCGATGGTGATTGTCATGTATACTTCCTTCTTGTTCATTGTTTTCATGGTGATTGTTCATTGTATACTTTCTTTGTTCATTGTATTTCATGGTGTTTGTCTTGTTATTCTTCCTTGTTCATTGATTTATGGTGTTGTCTGTTATACTCCTTCTTGTTCATTGTGATTTCATGGTGATTGTCGATGTATACTTCCTTCTTGTTCTTGTTATTTTATTGTGTGTTGTCCTTTGTCATATTTCTCTTGTTCATTGCATTTGTTATGTTTTGTCTGTGTATACTTCCTTCTTGTTCATTGATTCTTTATGGTGTATTGTCTTGTATTCTTCTTCTTGTTATTGTATTTCATGGTTTTGTCTGTTTTATACTTCTGTTTGTTCTGTTGCTTTTCATGGTGATTGTCATGGTATACTCCTTCTTGTTCATTGTTGATTCATGGTATTGTCTGTGTATACTTCCTTCTTTGTTCATTGATTTCATGGTGATTGTCCATGTGTATCTTCCTTTTTGTTTCATTGATTTCATGGTGATTGTTGTGTTATGTTTTCCTTTTGGTTCATTATTTCATGTTCTGTTGTCATGTATACTCCTTCTTTCATTAGATTTCATGGTGTTGTCCATGTATTACTTCCTTCTTGTTCATTGGATTTCATGGTGTTGTTCCATGTATACTTCTTCTTGTTCATTGATTTCATGGTGTGTTGTCTTTGTATACTCTTCATGTGTCATGTATATTCTGGTGTTTGTCATGTTATACTTCCTTTTGTTCATTGTATTTCATGGTGATGTCTGTATACTCCTTCTTGTTCATTGTATTTATGGTGTGTGTCCTGTGTTCTTCCTTCTTGTCATTGTATTTCATGGTTTGTCTGTATCTGACTCGTCATGATTTATGTGATTTGTTATCTCTTCTTGTTCATTGTTTATGTATTTTGTATTTTTCCTCTTTTCTTTGTTTGTGATTGTCCATGTATACCCCTTCCTTCTTGTTCATTGTATTTATTGGTTTTGTTTGTATTTCTTCCTTTTGTCATTATTTCATGGTGTTTTCCTGTATACCCCTTTTCTGATTATGGGATTCATGTATTCTCCTTCTTGTCATTATTTTATGGTGATTGTCGTGTATACTTCCTTCTTGTTCATTGTATTTCATGGTGATTGTCTGTATATTCCTTCTGTTCATTGTATTTATGGTGTTGTCTTTATACTTCCTTCTTGTTCATTGATTTATGTGTTTGTCTGTATACTTCCTTCTTGTTCATTTATTTATGTGATTGTCTGTGTATCTCTTCTTATGTTTCATTGTATTTTCTTGTTCATTGATTTCTTGTTTCATTTATCGTTTGTCATGTTATCTTCCTTCTTGTTTATTGATTTATGGTGATTGTCCATGTAACTCCTTCTTGTTCATTGATTTCATGTGTTGTCTGTATCTTCTTCTTGTTATTGATTTCATGTGTGTATTGTCCTGTAACTCCTTCTTGTTCATTGATTTCATGGTGATTGTCTGTGTATACTCCTTCTTGTTCATTGATTTCATGGTGATTGTCTGTATACTCCCTTTTGTTCATTGATTTCATGTGTTGTCCATGTATACTCCTTCTTGTTCATTGATTTCATGGTGATTGTCCATGTATACTCCCTTGTTCATTGGATTTCATGGTGTGTCCATGTATACTCCCTTCTTGTTCATTGATTTCATGGTGTTGTCCTGTATACTCCTTCTTGTTCATTGATTTCATGGTGTTGTCCATGTATACTCCCTTCTTGTTCATTGTATTTCATGGTGTTGTCCATGTATACTAC
>JAPXFY010000018.1:4901523-4904023 GCA_030674185.1 Monoplex corrugatus
AAGACAGAGAGAAAATGAAAGAAAGAAAAAGCAAAGAAAAGTCTGTCAAATACAGATAAAACAAACAGACCTCTCAAACAGTACCTGGTGGGTAAACGGATGGAGGTATTTCCCATCTTCTAGGTGAACAAGTGTACATTGAAACAAGTGCTAGAGTGGGAAAGCAAACTGGACCACCCTGTACTCAAGCCTACTACCCTTTTTTGCTTTGCTAGCATGGTTGGCAATGCTAGATGCTGGTGGACAGGGTGTGGGAGTTAAAGGGTGAAAGCTGTTTCGTTATATGCATGACTTGGTGGGCAATTTCATCATCATCATCATCATCATCATCATCATCATATATCATCATCATCATCATCATCACTGTGCCCTGCCTCATGGCGTTGGCGATCATGGCTCTCCACATGTAGTATATCCCTTGTTGCCACAACACATCTTCCACCTTCTCTGTCCTCGGCCACCCTGCAAGTCCGTCCAATATTTTCTCCCTGGGTCTACCTGGCGCTCTCTTTCCTTCCAGCTTTCCTGTTGTGACCAGGTGCTCTAATTCCCCATTCCTCATAAATTGGCCTATAAATATTGCCTGTATGGTGTGTGTGTGTTGTAAGATAGTGTAGCACAGTACTTACAGCAGACAACACCAAGACTGTATGGTGTGTGTGTAAGATAGTGTAGCACAGTACTTAGAGCAGACAACACCATGACTGTATGGTGTGTGTGTAAGATAGTGTAGCACAGTATTACAGCAGACAACACCAAGACTGCTGGTTTGTGTAGATAGTGTAGCACAGTATTACAGCAGACAACACCAAGACTGTATGGTGTGTGTGTAAGATAGTGTAGCACAGTACTTACAGCAGACAACACCAAGACTGCATGGTGTGTGTGTAAGATAGTGTAGCACAGTACTTACAGCAGACAACACCATGACTGTATGGTGTGTGTGTAAGATAGTGTAGCACAGTACTTACAGCAGACAACACCAAGACTGCATGGTGTGTGTGTAAGATAGTGTAGCACAGTACTTACAGCAGACAACACCATGACTGTATGGTGTGTGTGTAAGATAGTGTAGCACAGTACTTACAGCAGACAACACCAAGACTGCATGGTGTGTGTGTAAGATAGTGTAGCACATTGCCTACAGCAGACAACACCAAGACTGCATGGTGTGTGTGTAAGATAGTGTAGCACATTGCCTACAGCAGACAACACCAAGACTGCATGGTGTGTGTGTAAGATAGTGTAGCACATTGCCTACAGCAGACAACACCAAGACTGCGTGGTGTGTGTGTAAGATACATACATACATGCATCATACATACATACATACGCACATACACACATACATACATACATATATACATGCATACATACATACATACATACATACATACACCACATACATACATACATACATGCATACATACATACATACATACATACATACATACATACATACATACATACACATGCACTCATTCATCACCAAATAATCTAAACCAGTTCTGTGTTGCTGTGTAGCCACTTCGGTGTTGCTGGTGAACCGTCAAAATCAAGAGCAGGTTCTATCATTATGCCTGAAATGGATTATACACACAGTCTTCATTACACAGATGTCTGCTATGTGAAATCCATCTTTTAGTTTCTTTTATCGTGTGTTGTACTGTTTGCTGACTGTGGTCAGTCTGACAGAAGACAACACGTGTCATTGCATGCACACTGGGTCAGAGTGAACATAAAGCAAACCAGAAAGTAGACAGAACTAGGAGAACTGCTGGCTAGTTCACACAATGCTACAATGAAAGGTTGACTGAAATGAAACTACATGTAGCATAGATATAGAGAGAGAAAGAAGGACTGAAGAACGAAAACAAGAACACAAATTTATTTTTGAGGGTTATGGCAAAAACATATAACTGTCTTTTATTTACATCCAGCCCACACCCATAGAGGATCTACACAAATACAAATACAAAATGTTCCAAGAGAATATACGTGAATACAAATAGATTATGATATCAACAACATATGAAACTTGAATATTGGCAGTATTGAAAAGGAGAAACATGGGGAGTACACAAGGGAGGTCAGGAGGGGTCTGGGGAGAGAAAAAAATAGAGAGAGAGAGGGAGAGACAGAGAGACAGAGAGAGGCAGAGAGACACAGACAGAGACACAGAGACAGAGAGAGAGGCAGAGAGACAGAGAGACAGAGAGACAGAGACAGAGAGAGACAGAGAGAGACAGGGAGAGACAGAGAAAGACAGACAGATACAGAGAGAGAGAGAGAGAGAGAGAGAGAGAGAGAGAGAGAGAGAGAGAGAGAGAGAGAGAGAGAGAGAGTTACGTGGAGTACGTACAGAGATAAGTGAAATCGAAACCAGGACACGACTGAGTGACACGGTTATGTTCAGTCTAATTATCTACCCGTCAGGCCACACGTCACAAGACTTCAGGGGGCGTGTGTGTGATAACACACTACATGTACAGTACAGTCT
>JAPXFY010000018.1:4911523-4924023 GCA_030674185.1 Monoplex corrugatus
TTATCAGGTGAGTCACTGTCTTGAAGTTGGGTGTCATCAGCATAGAAGTGGTGTTTTATAGAATGGGAGTTGGTGATGGTGGACAGGGGGGAGGTGTAAAGAGTGAAAAGAACAGGGCCAAGGACAGATCCTTGTGGAACACCACAGGTCAGGTATGCAGGTTGAGAGTAAGTGCCATTGATGAGAACGGTTTGTTTTCTGTTTGATAGGTATGAAGTGAACCAAGACAGAGCAATGTCAGAGATGCCAAAAGTATGATGAAGTCTAGAAAGGAGAATACCATGATCAATGGTATCAAAGGCTGCAGACAGATCAAGGAGTGTGAGGAGAGAGACTTTGCCAGTATCAGTTGCAAGGAGGAGATTGTTGAGAATGTGTAGTAGGGCAGTTTCAGTGCTATGGCACTGGCGGTAGGCTGACTGGAAAGGATTGAGGAGATTGTTGGCAGACAGGTGAGAGTTCAGCTGGTTGAGGACGACTTTTTCAAGGAGTTTTGACAAGAAAGAGAGATTAGAGATAGGCCGGTAATTTTTCAGTTCATTTGGATCTAAATTGTGTTTCTTGAGGAGAGGGTGAACAATAGCAGACTTGAAAGAATCTGGGACAGTTCCAGTTTGAAGAGAAGTGTTGATGATGTCAGTGATGAATGGGAGGAGAGTAGGGAGACAGTCGGCGTAGACAGAACCTGGAAGAGGATCCAGTTCGCAGGTTTTGAACGATATGGATCTGATTGTGTTGAGAATAGGTAACACTATGTATAATGTGTACATTTGACAGGTAAACAATGTCATATGTGTACAGGTGATAGGTAGCACAATGTACAATGTGTGCACCACTGAAAGGAAACACAATGTTAAAGTGCACATATGACAGGTAACACAATGTATAATGTGTACAGGTAACAGGTAACTCAATGTATAATGTGTGCACAGGTAACAGGTAACACAATGTATAATGCGTACAGGTGACAAGTAACACAATGTATAATGTGTACAGGTGACACGTAACACAATGTATCATGTGTGCAGGGACAGGTAACACAACGTACAATGTGTACAGGTGACAAGTAACACAATGTATAATGTGTACATTCGACAGGTAAACAATGTCATATGTGTACAGGTGATAGGTAGCACAATGTACAATGTGTGCACCACTGAAAGGAAACAATGTTAAAGTGCACAGATGACAGGTAACACAATGTATAATATGTGTACAGGTAACACAATGTAGGATGTGTTTACAGGTGAAAGTAATACAATATATAATGTGTGCACAGGTAACAGGTAACTCAATGTATAATGTGTGCACAGGTAACAGGTAACACAATGTACAATGTGTACAGGTGACAGAACAAAGTGAAGCTACAGATACCTGTCCCACTTGTGGCTGTAAGCATCCTGTCCCCCTGGTGAAGTCGACAGTTTTCAGGTGAGTCTGTCTACATATGTCTACATATGTCTGTTTTTATCTCTGTCTCTGTCGGTGTCAGTCTTTGTGTGTGTGTCTCTCTCTCTCTCTCTCTCTCTCTCTCTCTCTCTCTCTCTCCTCTCTCTCTCTCTCTCTCTCTTCTCTCTCTCCTCTTTCTCTCTCTCTCTCTCTCTCTCTCCTCTTTCTCTCTCTCTCTCCTCTTTCTCTCTCCCCCCCCTCTCTCTCTCTCTCTCTCTCCTCTCTCTCTCTCTCTCTCTCTCTCCCCTGTCTGCTTGTCTGTCTTTCTGGTCTGTGTCTGTGTCACTCTGTGTTGCTATGTCTCTTGTCTGTCTCAGTCTAGCTTTCTGTCTGCCACTAAGACTAACCCTCTGTATCTGTCTGTGTCTTTGTGTCTTCGTCTCTGTCTCTATCTCGTTCTGGGTATCTTTGTCTTTGTTAAGTTTCCCATCTGTCTGTCTGCCTGTCTGTCTTTGTTAAGTTTCCCATCTGTCTGTCTGCCTGTCTGTCAGCTTGTGTGTCTTTGTTAAGTTTCCCATCTGTCTGTCTGCCTGTCTGTCTTTGTTAAGTTTCCCATCTGTCTGTCTGTCTGTCTGTCTTTGTTAAGTTTCCCATCTGTTTGTCTGTCTGTCTGTCTGTCTTTGTTAAGTTTCCCATCTGTCTGTCTGCCTGTCTGTCTTTGTTAAGTTTCCCATCTGTCTGTCTGCCTGTCTGTCTACTTGTCTGTCTTTGTTAAGTTTCCCATCTGTCTGTCTGCCTGTCTGTCTTTGTTAACTTTCCCATCTGTCTGTCTGTCTGTCTGTCTTTGTTAAGTTTCCCATCTGTCTGTCTGCCTGTCTGTCTACTTGTCTGTCTTTGTTAAGTTTCCCATCTGTCTGTCTGTCTGTCTTTGTTAAGTTTCCCATCTGTCTGTCTGCCTGTCTGTCTACTTGTCTGTCTTTGTTAAGTTTCCCATCTGTCTGTCTGCCTGTCTGTCAGCTTGTCTGTCTTTGTTAAGTCTCCCATCTGTCTGTCTGCCTGTCTGTCAGCTTGTCTGTCTTTGTTAAGTCTCCCATCTGTCTGTCTGTCAGCTTGTCTGTCTTTGTTAAGTCTCCCATCTGTCTGTCTGCCTGTCTGTCAGATTGTCTGTCTTTGTTTCTGTAAATGTACGTGTTTGATTATTTAAGATGGGGGCCAGCAGAAAAATAGCTGTGATCACCGTGTCAACAAATATATTATGACATGTTAACATCAATATGTGTTATGACATGTCAACATCAATACGTGTCATGACATGTTAACATCAGTATGTGTCATGACATGTTAACATCAATATGGGTCATGACACGTTAGCATCAATATGTGTCATGACACGTTAACATCAATATGTGTCATGACATGTTAACATCAATATGTGTCATGCCATGTTAACATCAATATGTGTCATGCCATGTTAACATCAATATGTGTCATGACATGTTAACATCAATATGTGTCATGACATGTTAACATCATCGTGTCATGACATGTTACATCAATATGTGTCATGACATGTTAACATCAATATGTCTCATGACATGTCAATATCAATATGTGTCATGACATATTAACATCAATGTGTGTCATGACATGTCAGCATCAACAAATGTCATGAGATGTCAACATGAAACAACACGTGTCACAACATGTTAGCATCAATATGTGTCATGACATTTCAACATCAACACCTGTCATGACCTATCAATACCAATACATGTCATGACATGTCAACATCAAACATGTGTCATGATATATCAACATCAACATGTGTCATGGCATATCAGCATCAACATGTGTCATGACATATCAACATCAACATGTGTCATGACATATCAATATCAACCCATGTCATAACATATCAATATCAATACGTGTCATGACATAACATCAACACGTGTCATGACATGTCAGTATCATGTGTCATGAAATGCCAACAACAATATGTATCATGACATGTCAATATCATGTCATGAAAGTTCATTTTCAGCATACGTCATAACACCTAATGATTTTGATATACCACTGACAATTCATGACAACTGTTAATGTTAACATAACATGTTGATATGTCACAACGTCTGTTGACGTTTTCAGACTGACATCTACGCTGATCTTGGAGACAGTACTGACGTGGTCAGTGAGGAAGACACGACACAGTCACGTGATAAGCAAGACATGGACGTGAACCAGGATTTGCAAGCCAAGGCCCATCAACAAATAGCAGTCCTGACAGCAGTGAGCGCCAATCTTACAAAGGAAACAGAGGAGAACGACCGTCAGAGACAAGTTGTGGTGGACCAGATACAGAGTCGATATGAGACAGGTAGGGTCTGGTTTGGATGATAAAGTTTTCTGTTGTCGTTGGTAGTGTTGTTATTTGTGTTGTTTTTTGTTATTGCTGCTTCTGTGGTGTCTGTTGTTATTGTTGTTGTTGTTGTTGTTACTGTTGTTGTTGTGATGGTGGTGGTGGTGGTAGTAGTAGTAGTAGTAGTAGTAGTAGTAGTAGTAGTAGTAGTAGTAGTAGTAAAAGTAGTAGTAGTAGTAGTAGTAGTAGTAGTAGTAGTAGTTGTTGTTATTGTTGTTGTATTGTTGTTGTTGTTGTTGATGCTGATGCTGCTTTTGTAGCTGTTGTTCATCATCATTATCATCATCATCATCATCAACAACATCATCACCATCATCATCATCATCAACAACATCATCATCACCAGTATCTTCTTATTATCATACTCCTGTTCTCCTTCTCCTCCTCCTCCACCTCCTTCTGCTTGTTTTTGATGTTGTTGTGTATGTTGCTATTGTTGTTGCTGTTTGTCGTTGCTGCTGCTGCTGTTGTTTCTCATGTTGTTGGTTTTCATAATGATAGTTGTTTGTGATGTTTCTCGTGTTGTTGGTGTTGTTGGTTTTCATAATGATAGTTGTTTATGATGTTTCTTGTGTTGTTGGTTTTCATAATGATAGTTGTTTGTGATGTTTGTCGTGTTGTTGGTTTTCATAATGATAGTTGTTTGTGATGTTTCTCATGTTGTTGGTTTTCATAATGATAGTTGTTTGTGATGTTTCTCATGTTGTTGGTTTTTATAATGATAGTTGTTTGTGATGCTTCTTGTGTTGTTGGTTTTCATAATGATAGTTGTTTGTGATGTTTCTCATGTTGTTGGTTTTCATAATGATAGTTGTTTGTGATGTTACTCATGTTGTTGGTTTTTATAATGATAGTTGTTTGTGATGTTTCTCATGTTGTTGGTTTTCACAATGATAGTTGTTTGTGATGTTACTTGTGTTGTTGGTTTTCATAATGATAGTTGTTTGTGATGTTTCTTGTGTTGTTGGTTTTCATAATGATAGTTGTTTGTGATGTTTCTCGTGTTGTTGGTTTCATAATGATAGTTGTTTGTGACGTTTCTCATGTTGTTGGTTTTCATAATGATAGTTGTTTGTGATGTTTCTCATGTTGTTGTTTTTTTATAATGATAGTTGTTTGTGATGTTTTTCATGTTGTTGGTTTTTATAATGATAGTTGTTTGTGACGTTTTGTTGTGTTGTTGGTTTTCATAATGATAGTTGTTTGTGATGTTTCTCATGTTGTTGGTTTTTATAATGATAGTTGTTTGTGATGTTTCTCATGTTGTTGGTTTTTATAATGATAGTTGTTTGTGATGTTTCTCATGTTGTTGGTTTTCATAATGATAGTTGTTTGTGATGTTTCTTGTGTTGTTGGTTTTCATAATGATAGTTGTTTGTGATGTTTCTCATGTTGTTGGTTTTCATAATGATAGTTGTTTGTGATGTTACTCATGTTGTTGGTTTTCATAATGATACTTGTTTGTGATGTTTCTCATGTTGTTGGTTTTCATAACGATTGTTGTTTGTGTTTGTTTCTCATGTTGTTGGTTTTCATAATGATAGTTGTTTGTGATGTTTCTTGTGTTGTTGGTTTTCATAATGATAGTTGTTTGTGATGTTTCTGGTGTTGTTGGTTTTCATAATGATAGTTGTTTGTGTTGTTTCTCATGTTGTTGGTTTTCATAATGATAGTTGTTTGTGATGTTTCTTGTGTTGTTGGTTTTTATGATGATAGTTGTTTGTGATGTTTCTTGTGTTGTTGGTTTTCATAATGATAGTTGTTTGTGATGTTTCTCATGTTGTTGGTTTTCATAATGATAGTTTGTTTGTGATGTTACTTGTGTTGTTGGTTTTCATAATGATAGTTGTTTGTGATGTTTCTTGTGTTGTTGGTTTTCATAATGATAGTTGTTTGTGATGTTACTCATGTTGTTGGTTTTCATAATGATAGTTGTTTGTGATGTTTCTCATGTTGTTGGTTTTTATAATGATAGTTGTTTGTGACGTTTTCTCATGTTGTTGGTTTCATAATGATTGTTGTTTGTGACGTTTCTCATGTTGTTGGTTTTCATAATGATAGTTGTTTGTGATGTTTCTCATGTTGTTGGTTTTTTAAATGATAGTTGTTTGTGATGTTTCTCATGTTGTTGGTTTTTATAATGATAGTTGTTTGTGATGTTTCTCATGTTGTTGGTTTTTATAATGATAGTTGTTTGTGATGTTTTTCCTTTTGTTGGTTTTTATAATGATAGTTGTTTGTGACGTTTTGTTGTGTTGTTGGTTTTCATAATGATAGTTGTTTGTGATGTTTCTTGTGTTGTTGGTTTTCATAATGATAGTTGTTTGTGGTGTTTCTCATGTTGTTGGTTTTTATAATGATAGTTGTTTGTGATGTTTCTCATGTTGTTGGTTTTTATAATGATAGTTGTTTGTGATGTTTCTCATGTTGTTGGTTTTCATATTGATAGTTGTTTGTGATGTTTCTAGTGTTGTTGGTTTTCATAATGATAGTTGTTTGTGATGTTACTCATGTTGTTGGTTTTCATAATGATAGTTGTTTGTGATGTTTCTCATGTTGTTGGTTTTCACAATGATAGTTGTTTGTGATGTTACTTGTGTTGTTGTTTTCATATTGATAGTTGTTTGTGATGTTTCTAGTGTTGTTGGTTTTCATAATGATAGTTGTTTGTGATGTTACTCATGTTGTGGTTTTCATAATGATAGTTTTTGTGATGTTTCTTGTGTTGTTGGTTTTCATAATGATAGTTGTTTGTGATGTTACTCATGTTGTTGGTTTTCATAATGATAGTTGTTTGTGATGTTTCTTGTGTTGTTGGTTTTTATAATGATAGTTGTTTGTGATGTTACTCATGTGTTGGTTTCATAATGATAGTTGTTTGTGATATTTCTCATGTTGTTGTTTTCATAATGATAGTTGTTTGTGTTGTTTCTCATGTTGTTGGTTTTCATAATGATAGTTGTTTGTGATGTTTCTTGTGTTGTTGGTTTTCATAATGATAGTTGTTTGTGATGTTTCTTGTGTTGTTGGTTTTCATAATGATAGTTGTTTGTGATGTTTCTTGTGTTGTTGGTTTTCATAATGATAGTTGTTTGTGATGTTTCTCGTGTTGTTGGTTTCATAATGATAGTTGTTTGTGACGTTTCTCATGTTGTTGGTTTTCATAATGATAGTTGTTTGTGATGTTTTTCATGTTGTTGGTTTTTATAATGATAGTTGTTTGTGACGTTTTGTTGTGTTGTTGGTTTTCATAATGATAGTTGTTTGTGATGTTTCTCATGTTGTTGGTTTTTATAATGATAGTTGTTTGTGATGTTTCTCATGTTGTGGTTTTTATAATGATAGTTGTTTGTGATGTTTCTCATGTTGTTGGTTTTTATAATGCTAGTTGTTTGTGATGTTTCTCATGTTGTTGGTTTTCATAATGATAGTTGTTTGTGATGTTTCTTGTGTTGTTGGTTTTCATAATGATAGTTGTTTGTGATGTTTCTTGTGTTGTTGGTTTTCATAATGATAGTTGTTTGTGATGTTACTCATGTTGTTGGTTTTCATAATGATAGTTGTTTGTGATGTTTCTTGTGTTGTTGGTTTTCATAATGCTAGTTGTTTGTGATGTTTCTCATGTTGTTGGTTTTCATAATGATAGTTGTTTGTGATGTTTCTCATGTTGTTGGTTTTCATAATGATAGTTGTTTGTGATGTTACTCATGTTGTTGGTTTTCATAATGATAGTTGTTTGTGATGTTTCTCATGTTGTTGGTTTTCATAACGATTGTTGTTTGTGTTGTTTCTCATGTTGTTGGTTTTCATAATGATAGTTGTTTGTGATGTTTCTTGTGTTGTTGGTTTTCATAATGATAGTTGTTTGTGATGTTTCTGGTGTTGTTGGTTTTCATAATGATAGTTGTTTGTGATGTTTCTCATGTTGTTGGTTTTCATAATGATAGTTGTTTGTGATGTTTCTCATGTTGTTGGTTTTCATAATGATAGTTGTTTGTGATGTTTCTCATGTTGTTGGTTTTTATATGATAGTTGTTTGTGATGTTACTCATGTTGTTGGTTTTCATAATGATAGTTGTTTGTGATGTTTCTCATGTTGTTGGTTTTCATAACGATTGTTGTTTGTGTTGTTACTCATGTTGTTGGTTTTTATAATGATAGTTGTTTGTGATGTTTCTCATGTTGTTGGTTTTCATAATGATAGTTGTTTGTGATGTTTCTCATGTTGTTGTTTTTCATAATGATAGGTGTTTGTGATGTTCTCGTGTTGTTGGTTTTCATAATGATAGATGTTTGTGATGTTTCTCATGTTGTTGTTTTTTATAATGATAGTTGTTTGTGATGTTTCTAGTATTGTTGGTTTTCATAATGATAGTTGTTTGTGATGTTACTCATGTTGTTGGTTTTCATAATGATAGTTGTTTGTGATGTTTCTTGTGTTGTTGGTTTTTATAATGATAGTTGTTTGTGTTGTTTGTTTGTGTTGTTGGTTTTCATAATGATAGTTGTTTGTGATGTTTCTTGTGTTGTTGGTTTTCATAATGATAGTTGTTTGTGACGTTTCTCATGTTGTTGGTTTTCACAATGATAGTTGTTTGTGATGTTTCTTGTGTTGTTTGTTTTTATAATGATAGTTGTTTGTGATGTTTCTCGTGGTTTTTATAATGATAGTTGTTTGTGATGTTTCTCGTGTTGTTGGTTTTCATAATGATAGTTGTTTGTGATGTTTCTCGTGTTGTTGGTTTTCATAATGATAGTTGTTTGTGGTGTTTCTCGTGTTTTTAATTATGTTATTTCCCATGGTGTTGTTTTTGCTGTTGTTGTTTACTGTTGTTTTCTTGTTGTTGTTGTTGTTGTTGTTATTGCTGTTGCTGTTTCTCATGTCAGTCTTGTTGTTTTCACCCTGTTATGGTAGTTGTTGTTGTTGTTGTTGGTATTTCTCCTGTTTGTGTTACTTCTATTATTTCGATGTTGTTATTGTTGTTGTTGCTTGTTGTTGTCGTTTCAGTTGTTGTTATTTCTCGTGTTGTTGTGGTTGTTGTCGTGATTCTCATGTTGTTACTGTTGTTTTTGTTGTAGGTGTTATTGTTTTCTAGATCACTGTTGTTGCTGTTGTTGTTGTTGTTATTGTTGTTGTTTCTCACGTTGTTCTTAATTTTTTTCTGTATTGTTGTTGTTGTTGTTGCTGTTACTGTTTTGACGGTAGAATATATTTGTTCCAGAAAAATGTGTTGCTCTTTCTTTCCTTTGTGACAATGTCCTCTGTAGTGTTTGTTGCTGGTAGTTGTGTTTGTCTGTGTGTTTGTTTATTTGATTTTGTCATGCACAGTGCCCATGTCTGTACATCACTTTAAGCCATTATAATGTCTGGTATGTTCTGATTCCTTCCACAACTACATGCACTGATATATCGACATTGTTTGCCATTTACTTTCTGTCATCTTGTAAATTTATCTTTGTGTTTGTCATTTCCCTTGTGTCTTCTTGTACATTTATCTTTGTGTTTGTCATTTCCCTTGTGTCATCTTGTACATTTATCTTTGTGTTTGTCATTTACCTTGTGTCAATCTTGTACATTTATCTTTGTGTTTGTCATTTCCATTGTGTCACCTTGTACATTTATCTGTGTGTTTGTAATTTCCCTTGTGTCACCTTGTACATTTATCTTTGTGTTTGTAATTTCCCTTGTGTCACCTTGTACATTTATCTTTGTGTTTGTAATTTCCCTTGTGTCACCTTGTACATTTATCTTTGTGTTTGTCATTTCCCTTGTGTCACCTTGTACATTTATCTTTGTGTTTGTCATTTCCCTTGTGTCACCTTGTACATTTATCTATGTGTTTGTCATTTCCATTGTGTCACCTTGTACATTTATCTTTGTGTTTGCCATTTCCCTTGTGTCACCTTGTATATTTATCTTTGTGTTTGCCATTTCTTTGAGTCACTTTGTACATTTATCTCTGTGTTTGTCATTTCCATTGTGTCACCTTGTACATTTATCTTTGTGTTTGTCGTTTACCTTGTGTCATCTTGTACATTTATCTTGTGTTTTTCATTTCCCTTGTGTCACCTTGTACATTTATCTTTGTGTTTGTCATTTCCCTTGTGTCATCTTGTATGTTTATCTTTGTGTTTGTCATTTACCTTGTGTCATCTTGTGCATTTATCTTTGTGTTTGTCATTTCCATTGTGTCACCTTGTGTATTTATCTTTGTGTTTGTCATTTCCTTTGTGTTTGCCATTTACCTTGTGTCATCTCGTATGTTTATCTTTGTTTTGCCATTTCCTGTCATGGCTGTGTGTGTTAAAGCAAAGCTGTACTACGTGCGTGTGACTTGACCCTAAGCACTGAGTGTTGTGGCTGGTTGTTCACTGTACAGGTGTGCGTCTGCTGGGGGAGAGTCGTGATGCCTGCCTGCTCACTCTCAAGGCTGCAACTCAACAGGTGAAGGACAAGGTGGAGGCTGAGATGGACACCACCCTCATCTCCCTGTCCAGCTTGCAGGCATTTGCTGATGATGTGGCTGCCGGCCCACACACGTCTGCCTCCAAAAGCAAACCACGTCCACCACTGTTGGGTGATGCTGCCCTCCGCCATTTTCAACGCCTGTCAGACAGGACAGAGAAACCAGCCGTCTTCTCCTACACCTGGTCCCACAACACGGAGGTTGTGATGGACAGTGTGAGAGAGTTCATGGGCTCTGTGTCTGTAGCTGGAGTCAGTCCTGAGTCAGACAGCAGCCGTACAGACAGCAAGGAGAGGTCCAGTGCCATTGACACTCAGTCCCTCAACACTGCTGTCAGTGGCTTACATGCCACACAACCGCTGGCGTTACGTAGCGACCTGACGAAATTGAGACAGGATTTGACGTCAGCCATCGACCAGCTGAAACAAGATGTGAAGAAAGTGTCAGACTGTGAGAGGGACGTAGTGGTTCTGCAACAGTCCCAGACACACACAGAGAAACTGATGACAGACCTCCAGGAACAGATGGGTGAGTACATCTGTGTAACAACTTGTCTGTCTGTTTATATACGTACATATGGTGTAGGTGTGTGTCGATATATATATATATATATATATATATATATATATATATATATACATATATATATATATATATATGTGTGTGTGTGTGTGGGTGTGTGTGTGTGTGTATGTGTGTGTGTGTGTGTGGGTGTACGTGTGTGTGATATTTTCAAGTAGACAATGAATACACTACACTGAGCAATTAGCTGGATGTAGAACAGTGTCCGTGGATGTGGAACAGTGTCCGTGGATGTGGAACAGTATCAGTGGATGTGGAACAGTGTCAGTGGATGTAGAACAGTGTCAGTGGATGTGGAACAGTGTCAGTGGATGTGGAACAGTGTCAGTGGATGTAGAACAGTGTCAGTGGATGTGGAACAGTGTCAGTGGATGTGGAACAGTGTCAGTGGATGTGGAACAGTGTCAGTGGATGTGGAACAGTGTCAGTGGATGTGGAACAGTGTCAGTGGATGTGGAACAGTGTCAGTGGATGTGGAACAGTGTCAGTGGATGTGGAACAGTGTCAGTGGATGTGGAACAGTGTCAGTGGATGTAGAACAGTATCAGTGGATGTGGAACAGTGTCAGGGGATGTAGAACAGTGTCAGTGGATGTGGAACAGTGTCAGTGGGTGTGGAACAGTGTCAGTGGATGTAGAACAGTGTCAGTGGATGTAGAACAGTGTCCGTGGATGTGGAACAGTGTCAGTGGATGTGGAACAGTGTCAGTGGGTGTGGAACAGTGTCAGTGGATGTGGAACAGTGTCAGTGGATGTGGAACAGTATCAGTGGATGTGGAACAATGTCAGTGGATGTGGAACAGTGTCAGTGGATGTGGAACAGTGTCAGTGGATGTAGAACTGTAGCTGAACAAGCTGAGTCTTCAGTGGCAGTCTTTGGCACTTCACATGAAAGGTGATGGCTGTGCCTGTGCAGTTGTTGTTGAAGATTTCCTTCCGTTTCTTTTATCAGACCATAATTGACATTGTTTTCTACTCTGCAATGGCGATACCTGCACGTACAACTTGTCGCCAGGCACAGCGATTTGTAGTTATTTCCTTTCGTGTTTCCACTCTGCTATCAGTGGACTTCATGTCACGTTTGTAGACGTGCCTATATTACACAGTGAGCCTTCTTTGGACTGGGATCCCACAGTGATCTCTTTGTACAGGATCTCTGTTGGGATGTGGCCATCTTGCATGTGGTGGGCCAGGATCCCCCACAGCGATCTCTTTGTACAGGATCTCTGTTGGGATGTGGCCATCTTGCATGTGGTGGGCCAGGATCCCCCACAGTGATCTCTTTGTACAGGATCTCTGTTGGGATGTGGCCATCTTGCATGTGGTGGGCCAGGATCCCCCACAGCGATCTCTTTGTACAGGATCTCTGTCGGGATGTGGCCATCTTGCATGTGGTGGGCCAGGATCCCCCACAGCGATCTCTTTGTACAGGATCTCTGTCAGGATGTGGCCATCTTGCATGTGGTGGGCCAGGATCCCCCACAGCGATCTCTTTGTACAGGATCTCTGTTGGGATGTGGCCATCTTGCATGTGGTGGGCCAGGATCCCCCACAGCGATCTCTTTGTACAGGATCTCTGTTGGGATGTGGCCATCTTGCATGTGGTGGGCCAGGATCCCCCACAGCGATCTCTTTGTACAG
>JAPXFY010000018.1:4929023-4934023 GCA_030674185.1 Monoplex corrugatus
TAGAATACATTCGTTTATTTTAACGAGTAAGCACATTTTGATACAGGTGTATCTATACATGTTGTCTGAGATCGTGTACTTTGTAGAATCAGGGCGTGATTTAATGTAAATCTATTTCTGTGATAAACATAGTAATAAGCATGCATATTTAGACCCATCGGTACATACTTGTGCAAGCAAATACACGTATGCGCTCACACTCACAGACTCATACTCAGACACACACACGCATGCACACGCACAAACACGCACACACACACACACTCTCTCTCTCTCTCTCTCTCTCTCTCACACACACACACACACACACACACACACACACACACGCGCGCGCACGCACGCACGCACACACACACACACACACACACACACATACACACACACACACACACACACACACACACACACACACACACACACACACAACACACACACACACACACACACTGAAATGCAGCCAGAGGAATGACTTAATCATCAGATAACTGTGACCTTTAGGTTTCTATTCCACAAATTATTTTTGTTAAAGTTTCTTCAGGAAGCATACGTTTGTAGACGTTTTCCATGGCGTTGTACCATTCTGTCTATGTCCGTTGAAGTACTTAGTGATAGTCTTACAAAGCACGCATTTTGACTGAAAACCTTGAGAATCCCAGGCGCAGTCAAACTCATTCTCAATTAGAAGTGCGTGTATATGATGAATCCAAGTATGTGCAACAATCTTTACATTTTGCACATTAAACAAATCAACTATGGATAAGAAAGAAAAAAAGGTCCAGTGTTGAATGACAAGGACAAAATCCTTACTGATTTTCAGAAAGTATTAAATTAATGTCAGGCAATTTTCTTTCTCGTAACTTTCAATTTAAAGAAGTTTTTGAACAGTATTGCAAGCCAGCTTAGAAGAGTTATACATCTATAATTATCAATTTCTTAAGTACTACCTTTACGTTTATAAACCGACCAAATTTAGCCTCCTGCCCACACATCTGGTGGCATACCAGTGTCTAAGATCTTGTTTTCAATTGTCAGTATATACATTGTAATACAGGAAAGTCAGCTTGAATGTATTCATTTCCTATAGTGTGTCATTACATCCTGGTTCTGACACCTTTATCTCAGGCATCTGCTTGTCCATTGATAAAGTCTACTATGTATTGCTGGTCTATGTCACTATAGGTTGAAATGGCTACAGATATAGTTTATACACACACACACACACACACACACACACACACACACACACACACACACACACACATATATATATATATATATATATATATATATATATATATATATAGAGAGAGAGAGAGAGAGAGAGAGAGAGAGAGAGAGAGAGAGAGAGAGAGAGAGAGAGAGAGAGAGAGAGAGAGAGAGAGAGAGTTCTTTGATTTAACGTCTGTTCACTATGAGTGATATCAGACGGGGGAAAAATGGAGGATGACAGTTGGGCGGGTTGGGTTGTGGGCAAAGAGGAGACAGAGTAAGCAAAGAGAATACTGCCTACGGCTGATTCTAGCAAGTTGCAAGCGTCATTTACGGAAGTTTTAATACGTAATTCCATAGTACTATCAGTGTTATGTGCACCTTGCTTAGTTGCTCTGTCAACTACTTCGTTGCCGTGAAGACCTACGTGAGAAGGCACTCAGCATAAACTGATAACTGTACCTTTTATCCTTAAACGATGTATAAGATTGTTTGCCTCAGTAATTAAATCAGGCCTTGTGTCTGTATCAAAAGACTGTAAGGCATATAATACAGATTTTGAATCAACAAAGAGAACTACTCTGAAAGATACAGGTTTAAGGTTTACTAGATAATGCAACGCTTGTATAATAGTGACTAATTCCGCTGTAAATATACATGCATTTGGCTTAATGCAAAATGACTTTTTTATTTTAAATTTGAAACATAAAATGCTGCCCCAGCACATTGATTTTCTAAGTCTGATCCGTCTGTAAAAATATGGAGTTGGGTACAGTAAAAATATGGAGTTGGGTACAGTAAAAATATGGAGTTGTGTACACTAAAAATATGGAGTTGGGTACAGTAAAAATATGGAGTTGGGTACAGTAAAAATATGGAGTTGTGTACAGTAAAAATATGGAGTTGGGTACAGTAAAAATATGGAGTTGGGTACAGTAAAAATATGGAGTTGTGTACACTAAAAATATGGAGTTGGGTACAGTAAAAATATGGAGTTGGGTACAGTAAAAATATGGAGTTGGGTACAGTAAAAATATGGAGTTGTGTACAGTAAAAATATGGAGTTGTGTACAGTAAAAATATGGAGTTGGGTACAATAAAAATATGGAGTTGGGTACAATAAAAATATGGAGTTGGGTACAATAAAAATATGGAGTTGGGTACAATAAAAATATGGAGTTGTGTACAGTAAAAATATGGAGTTGGGTACAGTAAAAATATGGAGTTGGGTACAGTAAAAATATGGAGTTGTGTACAGTAAAAATATGGAGTTGTGTACAGTAAAAATATGGAGTTGGGTACAGTAAAAATATGGAGTTGTGTACAGTAATAATATGGAGTTGTGTACAGTAAAAATATGGAGTTGGGTACAGTAAAAATATGGAGTTGTGTACAATAAAAATATGGAGTTGTGTACAGTAAAAATATGGAGTTGGGTACAGTAAAAATATGGAGTTGGGTACAGTAAAAATATGGAGGTGGGTACAGTAAAAATATGGAGTTGTGTACAGTAAAAATATGGAGTTGTGTACAGTAAAAATATGGAGTTGGGTACAGTAAAAATATGGAGTTGTGTACAGTAAAAATATGGAGTTGGGTACAGTAAAAATATGGAGTTGTGTACAGTAAAAATATGGAGTTGGGTACAGTAAAAATATGGAGTTGGGTACAATAAAAATATGGAGTTGGGTACAGTAAAAATATGGAGTTGGGTACAGTAAAAATATGGAGTTGGGTACAGTATTTTTCATCGACGTGTTCTCTTGCTGTGCATATCGAAATGTTGACGTTTTCATATTTCTTTGCATCTGTATAATCACTATCAAAGTGGCTTTTAGCATTTCCCATATAGGGATAGGCGTTGTTGATGGTGTCTCAGCTATTTCATCCATATTTATGTTAGACTGTTTGACCAAGTCAGATACGTAAGTTGCAACAGTCATTTGTGATGAAATGTTTTTTGCTCGTTTTGGAAAGTCAGGATCAGACCTGATCTTAATTTCCTTGCTCACAAAATTGGCTGTTTGGGAAGTAGTTCTAACGGCAAACTTTGCTGTCGCTAGCTCACGATAGTTGTTCAGAGGCAGAATTCCTGCAACTTTGTACGTTTCTAGATTAGAAGCATGGGCTGGTACACCTTGTGCAATTTTAAGACTTTTGCAGTCTAAGCTTTGAATCTTCTTTAGTAAACGTTTTGGTGCACTGAAGAACACTTCTTGCACATAGGATAATTTAGATCTTACAAGTGCTGTTGACAGATGAAGTAGTATGTTTGTATCCATTCCCCAGGGTAATCTGCTGATTATCTATAGAAAAATTAAGAGGCTTCGTGCTTTTGTTAAAATATAATCAAAATGGACATTCCAGTTTAATTTCGACATCATAAAGACTCCCAGAAATTTAACAACCTGTTTGTAATGTATCACTTCCCCATGCAGTCTGAAAGTAGGCAAGTTATTTAAATCATGTTAGTTTTTTTTCCTGCTGACAACGACAGACCATTTTCTAAATGTAGTTTCCAAGATTATCAAGATCAGATTGATACAACTTCCTGATGTAGTTCTGCGCTGTCTGTGGAGTTGTTTTTTTTAAGATAATATTCGTCCAGATACATACATGATCAGCGTACTGTACCAAAACAACACGATTTGAGAGTACATTAGAAAGATCCTGTATAAGGATATTAAATAAAATAGGTGCTATCACTGAACCTTGAGGAATTCCCATGTCAAGACGTCGTGAAGTAGAATAACTTGTTCCCACTCTGCAGCAGCTAGAACTGACTCCTGGAATTTAGAAAACATAACGTCTACATTTTCATGTTTATAATGTTTGTATTCTTGTTTAGCGAGAGCAGTCTGAAACAAGGACCAATCAGCGTGCGTGCAATTATACTCTGGTATAATATCAGGAGTGCTGTCTTTCATCCTGATATTTTCATTAGTTACTGTTATGATGATAGGTAAGTGATCACTTCCCAAAACATCTCTGTGAGTGTCCCAGGTACAACATGGTACTGATGCTGGTGATATTAAAGACAGATCGATGGCTGTTGCCTGGTGTTTGGAAACATCAGGAATTCTAGTGACAGTCCCATCATTTAAAAGGTAAAGCGCTCTGTCAACTATATTTTCTACCAACCGATTGCTTGTAACAGTACAACAGTCTTTTTCCCAAAACGGAGAGTGGGGATTAAAGACTCCACCTATTAGCCATTTACCGTGCTGCAGATCCGGAATCGTACGCAGCCATTCTGTGTTGTGGTCATTTGGACCTGTTGGTAGGTAGACTGACATAACGTTCAGGATAAATGAATTACTGAATTGTACTGTGGTGGCACAAGCGTGTAAGTCTTCAATTGATGTTAAAACTGGGGAATTAAATATGTAATACTGTAACTCTTTAAATATATATATCGCAGTGGCTACCTTCTTCCCTGGATTCCCAAAGTCATATATTGGAGGATAATGATAATGTTGGAAATTAGGTAGTTTGGTTGGTATAACATTTAGCGATTGCAGAATCAATACTTCACACTGATTTGATGCGAGAAAACGTTCCAGGTATGTGGAATTGGTGGAAATACATTTGCCATTGCACTGTAAAAAATTGATTTGTGATTGTTGGTGCGTTTTCACTGTTGGCAAATCTCTTATTTTAAATTACTTGTTCCCACAAGAGAGAGAGAGAGAGAGAGAGAGAGAGAGAGAGAGAGAGAGAGACAGACAGACAGACAGACAGACAGACAGAGAGAGCGTATGTGTGTGTTCGCGGGCGCACTCCCATCATAG
>JAPXFY010000018.1:4939023-4941523 GCA_030674185.1 Monoplex corrugatus
GTTTTAAAACTTCAAAACACTTCGTTACTCAAGGATAGTGGCATTAGGTCCCACTGAACATGTCTTACAGCTAGTCCCTGCCATTCTACAAATATCAGCATGTTAAAAGCACATGAACCATGACACACACAATGTCAAAGAAGCGATCAAAAAGATTTGTCAAAATATTCACTTCTACGAGTGTATGTCCATCGGTCAAACGCTTTACAAAAGTGTGAGATACAAACGCAGACACATGTCAACCCCTAACAATAAGAACTTAAAGACAACAATGATAATATAACGATGACCAGTCACCGTGGTGTAGTGGTTAACGCAACGGACTGCCAACTGGAAGGTTGTGGGTTTGAATCCCCATCAGTCCCTTCAAAAATCATCGAGTGTTTTGTTTGTTTGTTTGTTTTTTGCTCTAACCGGCTCAGATGACTTACAATCATCAGAACAGTGTTTTCTAAACACACTGAACACAGTGCTAAACTTCTTTGAATGTGAACAAGACAGACTGTCCGTGGGACTAATAGGCTCCTATTTAGATGACTGGGAGTGCAGCGATACAAGGGAGAGAAGCCAGTAAATAACGCGATATTTATATGAACGTTTGATAAAACCTAGTTACTGCCCTTGGATCGATTTGTCTCTACAGCCACAAGCAGTGCAATTAATTGTTACAGACTGGTGAGATTATCAACTGTTGTAGGAAAATAAGTAGCTAAGCACAGGGCAGGAGACTTGTAGCTTGTGGCATAAAGTCTTCAGATGATATGTCGCTGACAGTGACAGTAACTATACGTGAAGGTTTCAGAACTGTGACAGTGCACACATCTTCAGAACCACAGACCTCCTGTGTTCAGAACTGACAGACCACGTGAGTAGATCCTGAGTGGAACAGGACACAGTGAAGATTATGAAGATGTTGGGTCATAGGTTTTTCTGACTACAATATTAGGAAACATTTTTTTTTACTCAAGAAAATATGAATTTCCTTCTTTTGTTTTTCACTTTTGAAATGTAATAATTTGGAATCTTAAATTGAAGGGAGATAAATCCTGTACAGAATTGTCAGTGATTGATTGACATTTATCTGTTGTCCTTTGCACTGTTTGCTGGCTTGAAATGAATTGCTTCGTGGATTTTGCTTCATGTGTTTCACCAAATTTTGCTTCATGTGTAATTATTAATTTTTTTCTTCGTTGACTTGATATGTTTATTATAAGAAAATGATCATAATATCTGTAACCCTTCAAACTTCCTGGCTGAGAAAATTTAAAAAACAATGGAAAATAAATGGAAAACATAGTTAGTCAATTGTGCCCCTTTTTAACAGAGTGAATAATATGGCCCCAGTTATGTTTTATATAAATCCAATGATGATATGTTCTGGAAACACACTTTTAAGGCAAAATTATCATTTTTGTACTCATGTTAAACCAAAAACATTTATTGATCTACTTTCAGAACCACCAGTCTTAATATAACGAAAATGTCACCATTGGGAATAACATTATAAAATGTGATAGACTGGTTCAAAAAGAAGTCTTTGTAAATTGAACATTTTTTAAGCGAAAATGGATATTATTTGACACAAAAAGAATCCAATAGAACAAACGACAATGAACGTACATGTCCTCATTTTCAATAGATGTAAGCAGCCTATTAAGTCATATGCACAGAAGACAAAGCTGAACATACCAAATGAAAGTACATATGATATACCCTACAGATCTGAAAACAGTTTAAATCTGTACCAAAAGGAGCACGGTTAATCATGGATATTAAAAAACAGATGATACAGTTCCAAAATCTTGCTCTAAATGGTCAGAGTAAATTGGGCAGAAATGATCCTTGGAAAAAAGCTTTTAAGAAAATTCATGAAATACATTTAGTTCAAATGAAATGGCTACAGATACGTAAATTTTAACATAGAATTATCAGAACCAATGTCATATTAAAAGAACTTCTTGCTGTGATTGTTGTTTGGAAACAAAAGACAGTATCGATCATAACATTTTGGTAATGTTTAATACGATACGATTCTGGGGAGGGATTGAGGAAATCTTAAGATTGGAATTGTGTTACCTGTGCAAATGTTAGATTAACTGAAAGTATGGTATTACTTGGTGTTGACGAAAATGTGTGCATAGGTCCGATATTTGATTTCATCATCATCCTCGGTAAAGTGTACATTTAAAATGCAGTATCAAAAGACTGTACCAGACATAACCTATTTTAAAGTGTACCTTGCTATGAAACATCACATAGAACAATATAATGCATATGAATGGGAATCTGCACACTTTCAAAATATGGTGGCTGCCATATTTACCTTGATAACAAGTGAGTCTTGATTCAAACAGAGGACACTGTAAGTTTATGTTTAACAGGGGAACAACAGCATTATGATTTTTTATTTATGTAAAGGGACGTAACCTACTTCATAACAAGCGCTTTATATGCTTATGGGTTGCTGCCCCTGAGCAGCCCGCAGATTTACCACAAAAAC
>JAPXFY010000018.1:4956523-4959023 GCA_030674185.1 Monoplex corrugatus
GTTCTGAGAGTACAAAGGCTACAACAACGTTCTGACAATACAAAGGCTACAACAACGTTCTGACAGTACAAAGGCTACAACAACGTTCTGACAGTACAAAGGCTACAACAACGTTCTGACAGTACAAAGGCTACAACAACGTTCTGACAGTACAAAGGCTACAACAACGTTCTGACAGTACAAAGGCTACAACAACGTTCTGACAGTACAAAGGCTACAACAACGTTCTGACAATACAAAGGCTACAACAACGTTCTGACAGTACAAAGGCTACAACAACGTTCTGACAATACAAAGGCTACAACCACGTTCTGACAGTACAAAGGCTACAACAACGTTCTGACAGTACAAAGGCTACAACACGTTCTGACAGTACAAAGGCTACAACAACGTTCTGACAGTACAAAGGCTACAACAACGTTCTGACAGTACAAAGGCTACAACAACGTTCTGACAACACAAAGGCTACAGGTACAGTATTCAAAGTGGACAGTCGTGTACATGTAAACTGCACTGTGTGTTTAGAATCATTCAGGAGATAAAAACCTAAATTGTTGCCGTGTTACCACACAGTGTGCTTGTCCTGTCTTGTACAGATTGTGCAGGACAGCCAGCCAGGTACAACAACACAGGTAGGTGCTCTGTAAGCATTGTTCCTGTAGTTTGTGTCTGCACTGTCTGATACACACAGAGAAAGAGAGAGAGAGAGAGAGAGAGAGAGAGAGAGAGAGAGAGAGAGAGAGAGAGAGAGAGAGAGAGAGAGAGAGAGAGCACTACAGGGAAGTGAAACCAAAACCAGGACACGACTGCGTCACGTGGTGATGTTTAGCCAGTCACCTACCCATCAGGCCACACGTCACAAGGCCATAGGGTGTGTATGTGCAGTACAGTGTAGTGCAGTATTAACAACAGTCAGATTGTGCAGGACAGCCAACCAGGTACCACAACACAGGTAGGTGGTTACTGTAGCTTAATTGCGCTTGTGTCTGATTGTCTGGTGCAGAGAGAGAGAGAGAGAGAGAGAGAGAGAGAGAGAGAGAGAGGAGACACACACACACACACACACACACACACACACACACACACAGGATGTTGATTTGAAAACACCTCCCCCTTCCCCCTGCTTAGTGTTGCTGTGTAGCCATGTCTGTGTTGCTGGTGAACTGCCAAAATCAATAGCAGGTTCTATCATTATGCCTGAAAGGGATTATTCACACAGTCTTCATTACACAGATGTCTGTTATGTGAAACCCATCTTTTAGTTTCTTTTATTGCGTGTTGTACTGTTTACTGACTGTGGTCAGTCTGACAGAAGACAACACGTGTCATTGCATGCACACTGGGTCAGAGTGAACATAAAGCAAACCAGAAAGTAGACAGAACTAGGAGAACTGCTGGCTAGTTCACACAATGCTACAATGAAAGGTTGACTGAAATGAAACTACACGTAGCATAGATATAGACAGAAAGAAGGACTGAAGATCTGAGAACAAGAACACACATCTATTTTTGGGGGTAATGGCAAAAACATATAAATGTTTTTTATTTACATCCAGCCCACACCCATAGAGGGTCTACACTAATACAGATATAATATAACCCTGTAGAACTGACATGATTACAAAGACATTATCATAGTTTATATCACCAACAAAACTGAATATTGGCAGCATTGAGAAAGCAAAGTATGAAGAGGAAGGGAAGGAGGTCTGAAGAAAGAAAGCGAGAGAGAGAGAGGGAGAGAGAGAGAGAGAGAGAGAGAGAGAGAGAGAGAGAGAGAGAGAGAGATCAAGACAGAGACAGAGAGAGAGAGAGACAGTTGTACACACACACAGATAAACAGACACACAGATAATACACACACGCACACACACACGCGCGTGCACACACACACACACACACACACACACACACACACACACACACACACACACTCACGTGTCTGCACGCACATGCACACACGCACAGACACATGCACTCAGACACACACACACACACATACATGTAGATACACACACACACACACACATACACACACACACACACACAAACATATACACACACACGCACACACACACACACACACACACAAAACACACACAAACATAACACACACATACTGTACATATACAGACACAAAAACAGAAAGGCAGAGAAAAAGACAGAACAAGAGAGAGAGAGACAGAGACAGAGAAAGAGACAGGCAGACATAGACATAGAGATCTGTGTTTGTTGTGTTGCTATCACGACAAGGGCTGGGTGACATTCGTGCACAGAACAGCTTGCATTGAATGTATTAATAGATTGTGTAGGATCAATGGTCGTCACAGACTGACTAGACTGTGTGTAGACATACAGCCAACAGGTTGAGTATGTGACTTAACAGAGCATACAAACAAACAAACAAACAAGTAAACATACAGTCAGACAAACAAACGAACAAACAAAACAAAACAAGAACGAAAGTATCCCTTACAACAAAAAGAAAGGAGAGGGATTA
>JAPXFY010000018.1:4964023-4974023 GCA_030674185.1 Monoplex corrugatus
TCTTTCTTGTTTGGCATATGGTGTGGAGAGATTGCAGATGATAATATATGCTGTATGTACAGGTACCATGTAATAATATATGCTGTATGTACTGGTACCAGTAATAATATTGCTGTATGTACTTAGTACCAGGTAATAATATATGCTGTATGTACTGGTACCAGGTAATAATATATGTTGTATGTACTGGTACCAGGTAATAATATATGCTGTATGTGACTGGTACAGGTAATGACATATGCTGATGTACTGGTACCATAATAATTATGCTGTATGTACTGGTACCATGTAATACCTTACAGGTAACACAGTTCTGTTTAAAAAGTCAAAGACTCAGCACTGATCAGTATCCTGAGTTCATACTGCCCATCTTATTTAATGCTGTCATCATTCTGGTGGTGTCTACTTAGTGCTTGATAGATCCCTTCCCTCTCCTCCCTGTTTCAAGACTTTACCAGTGTGTAGGTTTTTATGCACAGGCTCAGGGAGTCTGCCAGTAATTGATGAAACTTTGTACAGACTGCCACATGAAATTCTCCAAGTGCAATGTGTCCCTCTTGAACAAACTGTAAACTTACTTACACGATGTCCATACAGGTTTTGGGACACGGTAAAAGTAATACAGTGTATAATGTGTTTGCAGGTGATAGGTAACACAATATGGTTGTACAACTCACATAGGGTATAAAATGTGTCTTGGTGGTGGGTAACAGTGTACAGTATATATAATACAGATGACAAGTAACACAATGTATGATATATACAAATGACAGGTAACGCAATGTAAAATGTGTACAGGTGACAGAACGAAGTGAAGCTACAGATACCTGTCCTACTTGTGGCTGTAAGCATCCTGTCCCCTGGTGAAGTCGACAGTCTTCAGGTGAGTCTGTCTACATATGTCTGTTTTTATCTGTCTCTGTCGGTGTCAGTCTTTGAGTATCTCTCTCTCTCTCTCTCTCTCTCTCTCTCTCTCTCTCTCTCTCTCTCTCTCTCTCCTCTCTTTCTCTCTCTCTCTCTCTCTCTCTCCTCTCTTTCTCTCTCTCTCTCTCTCTCTCTCTCTCTCCTCTCTTTCTCTCTCTCTCTCTCTCCTCCTCCTGTCATGTATCTGTGTATGATGTTTCTGGGTCTATGGTTGTAACTCATGGTATATGTTCTTGGTGTGGTACTGTTCAGTACTTTCGTGACTGTCTGTCATGATGTATACAAGCTAACCTGTGTGTCTGTCCCTGTGTTTTGTCTCTGTCTGTCATCTGTCCTTATCGCGTTTCAGGTAGTCTTGTCTTTGTTAACGTTTTACCATCTGCTGTCTCCTGTCTGTCAGCTTGTCTCGTCTTCTGTCTAAGTTTTCCATCTGTCTGTCTGCCTGTCTTCGCTTTGTCTGTCTTTTAATTCCCATGTCTGTCTGGTCTGCTTGTCTGTTCTTTTGTTTAGTTCCATCTGTCGTCTGCCTTTCTGTCTTCTGTCTGCTAGCCTATCTGTTCTTCTGTGTCTTTGTGTTTCCCTCTGTCTTCTACCTCGTCTGGTATCTTTGTCTTTGTTAAGTTTCCCATCTGTCTGTCTGTCTGTCTGTCAGCTTGTCTGTCTTTGTTAAGTTTCCCATCTGTCTGTCTGTCCTGTCTGTCAGCTTGTCTGTCTTTGTTAAGTTTCCATCTGTCTGTCTGCTGTCTGTCAGTTGTCTGTCTTTGTTAAGTTTCCCATCTGTCTGTCTGTCTGTCTGTCAGTTGTCTGTCTTTGTTAAGTTTCCATCTGTCTGTCTGCCTGTCTGTCAGCTTGTCTGTTTTGTTTCTGTAAATGTACGTGTTTGATTATTTAAGATGGGGGCCAGCAGAAATATAGCTGTGATCACTGTGTCAACAAATATATTATGACATGTTAACATCAATATGTGTCATGACATGTTAACATCAATATGTGTCATGACATGTCAACATCAATACGTGTTGTGTCATATGATACATGTTAACATCAATATGTGTCATGACATGTTAACATCAATATGTGTCATGACATGTTAACATCAATATGTGTCATGACATGTTAACATCAATATGTGTCATGACATGTTAACATCAATATGTGTCATGACATGTTAACATCAATATGTGTCATGACTATGTTAACATAAATATGTGTCATGACATGGTTAACATCATAGTGTCATGACATGTTCATCAAATGTGTCATGACATGTTAACATCAATATGTCTCATGACATGTCAATATCAATATGTGTCATGACATATTAAATCATCATCAATATGTCTGGTGTCATGACAACAGTGTCAACATTCAACACAACAATGTCATGAGATGTCAACATGAAACAACACGTGTCACAACATGTCAACATCAATATGTGTCATGACATTTCAACATCAACATCTGTCATGACCTATCAATACCAATACATGTCATGACATGTCAACATCAAACAACATGTGTCATGATATATCAACATCAACATATGTCATGGCATATCAGCATCAACATGTGTCATGACATATCAACATCAACATGTGTCATGACATATCAATATCAACCCATGTCATAACATATCAATATCAATACGTGTCATGACATAACATCAACACGTGTTATGACATGTCAGTATCATGTGTCATTAAATGCCAAAAACAATATGTATCATGACATGTCAATATCATGTCATGAAAGTTCATTTTCAGCATACGTCATTTTCACCTAATGATTTTGATATACCACTGACAATTCATGACAACTGTTGATGTTAAGCATAACATGTTGATATGTCACAACGTCTGTTGACGTTTTCAGACTGACATCTACGCTGATCTTGGAGACAGTACTGACGTGGTCAGTGAGGAAGACACGACACAGTCACGGATAAGCAAGACATGGACGTGAACCAGGATTTGCAAGCCAAGGCCCATCAACAAATAGCAGTCCTGACAGCAGTGAGCGCCAATCTTACAAAGGAAACAGAGGAGATCGACCGTCAGAGACAAGTTGTGGTGGACCAGATACAGAGTCGATATGAACAGGTAGGGTCTGGTTTGGATGATAAAGTTTTCTGTTGTCGTTGGTAGTGTTGTTATTTGTGTTGTTTTTGTTATTGCTGCTTCTGTGGTGTCTGTTGTTATTGTTGTTGTTGTTGTTACTGTTGTTGTTGTGATTGGGTGGTGTGGTGTAGTAGTAGTAGTAGTAGTAGTAGTAGTAGTAGTGTAGTATGTGAGTAGTAGTAGTATAGTAGTAGTAGTAGTAGTAGTAGTATAGTAGTATAGTAGTAGTAGTAGTAGTGTGTGAGTAGTAGTAGTTGTTGTTATTGTTGTTGCATTGTTGTGTGTTGTTGTTGATGCTGATGCTGCTTTTGTAGCTGTTGTTCATCATCATTATCATCATCATCATCATCATCAACAACATCATCCCATCATCATCATAATCAACAACATCATCATCACAAGTATCTTCTTATTATCATACTCCTGTTCTCCTTCTCCTCCTCTCCTCCACCTCCTTCTGCTTTTCTGCTTGTTTTGTGTATGTTGCTATTGTTGTTGCTGCTTGTCGTTGCTGCTGCTGCTGTTGTTTCTCATGTTGTTGGTTTTCATAATGATAGTTGTTTGTGATGTTTCTCGTGTTGTTGGTGTTGTTGGTTTTCATAATGATAGATGTTTGTGATGTTTCTTTGTTGTTGGTTTTCATAATGATAGTTTGTGATGTTTTCTGGTGTTGGTTTTCATAATGATAGTTGTTTGTGATGTTTTTGTTGTTGTTTTCATAATGAAGTTGTTTGTGATGTTTCTTGTGTTGTTGGTTTTTATGATGATAGTTGTTTGTGATGTTTCTCGTGTTGTTGGTTTTATAATGATAGTTGTTTGTGATGTTTCTTGTGTTGTTGGTTTTCATAATGATAGTTGTTTGTGATGTTTCTCATGTTGTTGGTTTTCATAATGATAGTTGTTTGTGATGTTTCTTGTTGTTGGTTTTCATAATGATAGTTGTTTGTGTGTTTTTGGTTGTTGGTTTTCATAATGATAGTTGTTTGTGATGTTTCTTGTGTTGTTGGTTTTCATAATGATAGTTGTTTGTGATGTTTCTCATGTTGTTGGTTTTTATAATGATAGTTGTTTGTGACGTTTCTCATGTTGTTGGTTTTCATAATGATTGTTGTTTGTGAGTTTCTCATGTTGTTGGTTTTCATAATGATAGTTGTTTGTGATGTTTCTCTGTTGTTGGTTTTCATAATGATAGTTGTTTGTGATGTTTCTCATGTTGTTGGTTTTAGAATGATAGTTGTTTGTGATGTTTCTTGTGTTGTTGGTTTTTATAATGATAGTTGTTTGTGATGTTTCTATGTTGTTGGTTTTTATAATGATAGTTGTTTGTGATGTTTTTCCTTTTGTTGGTTTTTATAATGATAGTTGTTTGTGATGTTTCTTGTGTTGTTGGTTTTCATAATGATAGTTGTTTGTGATGTTTCTTGTGTTGTTGGTTTTCATAATGATAGTTGTTTGTGGTGTTTCTCATGTTGTTGATTTTATAATGATAGTTGTTTGTGATGTTTCTGCATGTTGTTGGTTTTTATAATGATAGTTGTTTGTGATGTTTCTCATGTTGTTGGTTTTCATATTGATAGTTGTTAGTGATGTTTCTTGTGTTGTTGGTTTTACAATGATAGTTGTTTGTGATGTTTCTAGTGTTGTTGGTTTTCATAATGATAGTTGTTTGTGATGTTACTCATGTTGTTGGTTTTCATAATGATAGTTGTTTGTGATGTTTCTTGTGTTGTTGGTTTTCATAATGATAGTTGTTTGTGATGTTACTCATGGTATTGGTTTTCATAATGATAGTTGTTTGTGATGTTTCTTGTGTTGTTGGTTTTCATAACGATAGTTGTTTGTGATATTTCTCATGTTGTTGGTTTTCATAATGATAGTTGTTTGTGATGTTTCTCATGTTGTTGGTTTTCATAATGATAGTTGTTTGTGATGTTACTTGTGTTGTTGGTTTTCATAATGATAGTTGTTTGTGATGTTTCTTGTGTTGTTGGTTTTCATAATGATAGTTGTTTGTGTTGTTTGTTGTGTTGTTGGTTTTCATAATGATAGTTGTTTGTGTGTTTCTCATGTTGTTGGTTTTCATAATGATAGTTTTTTGTGATGTTTCTCATGTTGTTGGTTTTATAATTATAGTTGTTTTTTGACGTTTCTCATGTTGTTGGTTTCATAATGATTGTTGTTTGTGACGTTTCTCATGTTGTTGGTTTTCATAATGATAGTTGTTTGTGATGTTTCTCATGTTGTTGGTTTTTATAATGATAGTATGTTTGTGATGTTTCTCATGTTGTTGGTTTTTATAATGATAGTTGTTTGTGATGTTTCTCATGTTGTTGATTTTTATAATGATAGTTTGTTTGTGATGTTTTCCTTTTGTTGGTTTTTATAATGATAGTTGTTTGTGACGTTTTGTTGTGTTGTTGGTTTTCATAATGATAGTTGTTTGTGATGTTTCTTGTGTTGTTGGTTTTTATAATGATAGTTGTTTTGTGATGTTTCTTGTGTTGTTGGTTTTATATGATAGTTGTTTGTGATGTTCTCATGTTGTTGGTTTTCATAATGATAGTTGTTTGTGATGTTTCTTGTGTTGTTGGTTTTTACAATGATAGTTGTTTGTGATGTTTCTTGTGTTGTTGGTTTTTATGATGATAGTTGTTTGTGATGTTACTCATGTTGTTGTTTTTCATAATGATAGTTGTTTGTGATGTTTCTTGTGTTGTTGGTTTTTATGATGATAGTTGTTTGTGATGTTTCTCGTGTTGTAGGTTTTCATAATGATAGTTGTTTGTGTTGTTTCTGTGTTGTTGGTTTTCATAATGATAGTTGTTTGTGTTGTTTCTAGTGTTGTTGGTTTTCATAATGATAGTTGTTTGTGATGTTTCTCGTGTTGTTGGTTTTCATAATGATAGTTGTTTGTGTTGTTTCTCATGTTGTTGGTTTTCATAATGATAGTTGTTTGTGATGTTACTCATGTTGTTGGTTTTCATAATGATAGTTGTTTGTGATGTTTCTTGTGTTGTTGGTTTTCATAACGATAGTTGTTTGTGATGTTTCTCATGTTGTTCGTTTTCATAATGATAGTTGTTTGTGTTGTTTCTCATGTTGTTGGTTTTCATAATGATAGTTGTTTGTGATGTTTTTTTGTGTTGTTGGTTTTCATAATGATAGTTGTTTGTGATGTTTCTGGTGTTGTTGGTTTTCATAATGATAGTTGTTTGTGACGTTTCTCGTGTTGTTGGTTTTCATAATGATAGTTGTTTGTGATGTTTCTCATGTTGTTGGTTTTCATAATTAGTTGTTTGTGATGTTTCTTGTGTTGTTGGTTTTCATAATGATAGTTGTTTGTGATGTTTCTCATGTTGTTGGTTTTCATAATGATAGTTGTTTGTGATGTTTCTCATGTTGTTGGTTTTTATAATGATAGTTGTTTGTTTTATTTCTCGTGTTGTTGGTTTTCATAATGATAGTTGTTTGTGATGTTTCTCATGTTGTTGGTTTTCATAATGATAGTTGTTTGTGATGTTTCTCATGTTGTTGGTTTTCATAATGATAGTTGTTTGTTATGTTTCTCATGTTGTTGGTTTTCATAATGATAGTTGTTTGTTATGTTTCTCGTGTTGTTGGTTTTCATAATGATAGTTGTTTGTGATGTTTCTCATGTTGTTGGTTTTCATAATGATAGTTGTTTGTGATGTTATATGTGTTGTTGGTTTTCATAATGATAGTTGCTTGTGATGTTTCTCGTGTTGTTGGTTTTCAAAATGATAGTTGCTTGTGATGTTTCTCGTGTTGTTGGTTTTCATAATGATAGTTGTTTGTGATGTTTCTCGTGTTGTTGGTTTTCATAATGATAGTTGTTTGTGACGTTTCTCATGTTGTTGGTTTTCATAATGATAGTTGTTTGTGATGTTTCTCGTGTTGTTGGTTTTCATAATGATAGTTGTTTGTGATGTTACTCATGTTGATGGTTTTCATAATGATAATTGTTTGTGATGTTACTCATGTTGTAGGTGTTGTTGGTTTTCATAATGATAGTTGTTTGTGATGTTACTCATGTTGTAGGTGTTGTTGGTTTTCATAATGATAGTTGTTTGTGATGTTTCCCATGTTGTTGGTTTTCATAATGATAGTTGTTTGTGTTGTTTCTCATGTTGTTGGTTTTCATAATGATAGTTGTTTGTGATGTTTCTCGTGTTTTTAATTATGTTATTTCCCTTGTTGTTGTTTTTGCTGTTGTTGTTTACTGTTGTTTTTCTTGTTGTTGTTGTTGTTATTGCTGTTGCTGTTTCTCATGTCAGTCTTGTTGTTTTCACCCTGTTATGGTAGTTGTTGTTGTTGTTGTTGTTGGTATTTCTCATGTTTGTGTTACTTCTATTATTTCGATGTTGTTATTGTTGTTGTTGCTTTTGTTGTCGTTTCAGTTGTTGTAATTTCTCGTGTTGTTGTGGTTGTTGTCGTGATTCTCATGTTGTTACTGTTGTTTTTGTTGTAGGTGTTATTGTTTTCTAGATCACTGTTGTTGCTGTTGTTGTTGTTGTTATTGTTGTTGTTTCTCACGTTGTTCTTAATTTAATTTTTTTCTGTATTGTTGTTGTTGTTGTTGCTGTTACTGTTTTGACGGTAGAATATATTTGTTCCAGAAAAATGTGTTGCTCTTTCTTTCCTTTGTGACAATGTCCTCTGTAGTGTTTGTTGCTGGTAGTTGTGTTTGTCTGTGTGTTTGATTATTTGATTTTGTCATGCACAGTGCCCATGTCTGTACATCACTTTAAGCCATTATAATGTCTGGTATGTTCTGATTCCTTCCACAACTACATGCCCTGATATATCGACATTGTTTGCCATTTACTTTCTGTCATCTTGTAAATTTATCTTTGTGTTTGTCATTTCCCTTGTGTCATCTTGTACATTTATCTTTGTGTTTGTCATTTCCCTTGTGTCATCTTGTACATTTATCTTTGTGTTTGTCATTTCCCTTGTGTCACCTTGTACATTTATCTTTGTGTTTGTAATTTCCCTTGTGTCACCTTGTACATTTATCTTTGTGTTTGCCATTTCTTTGAGTCACTTTGTACATTTATCTCTGTTTGTCATTTCCATTGTGTCACCTTGTACATTTATCTTTGTGTTTGTCGTTTACCTTGTGTCATCTTGTACATTTATCTTGTGTTTTTCATTTCCCTTGTGTCACCTTGTACATTTATCTTTGTGTTTGTCGTTTCCCTTGTGTCACCTTGTATGTTTATCTTTGTGTTTGTCGTTTCCCTTGTGTCATCTTGTATGTTTATCTTTGTGTTTGTCATTTACCTTGTGTCATCTTGTACATTTATCTTTGTGTTTGTCATTTACCTTGTGTCATCTTGTGCATTTATCTTTGTGTTTGTCATTTCCATTGTGTCACCTTGTGCATTTATCTTTGTGTTTGTCATTTCCTTTGTGTTTGCCATTTACCTTGTGTCATCTCGTATGTTTATCTTTGTTTTGCCATTTCCTGTCATGGCTGTGTGTGTTAAAGCAAAGCTGTACTACGTGCGTGTGACTTGACCTTAAGCACTGAGTGTTGTGGCTGGTTGTTCACTGTACAGGTGTGCGTCTGCTGGGGGAGAGTCGTGATGCCTGCCTGCTCACTCTTAAGGCTGCAACTGAACAGGTGAAGGACAAGGTGGAGGCTGAGATGGACACCACCCTCATCTCCCTGTCCAGCTTGCAGGCATTTGCTGATGATGTGGCTGCTGGCCCACACACGTCTGCCTCCAAAAGCAAACCACGTCCACCACTGTTGGGTGATGCTGCCCTCCGCCATTTTCAACGCCTGTCAGACAGGACAGAGAAACCAGCCGTCTTCTCCTACACCTGGTCCCACAACACGGAGGTTGTGATGGACAGTGTGAGAGAGTTCATGGGCTCTGTGTCTGTAGCTGGAGTCAGTCCTGAGTCAGACAGCAGCCGTACAGACAGCAAGGAGAGGTCCAGTGCCATTGACACTCAGCCCCTCAACACTGCTGTCAGTGGCTTACATGCCACACAACCGCTGGCGTTACGTAGCGACCTGACGAAATTGAGACAGGATTTGACGTCAGCCATCGACCAGCTGAAACAAGATGTGAAGAAAGTGTCAGACTGTGAGAGGGACGTAGTGGTTCTGCAACAGTCCCAGACACACACAGAGAAACTGATGACAGACCTCCAGGAACAGATGGGTGAGTACATCTGTGTAACAACTTGTCTGTCTGTTTATATACGTACATATGGTGTAGGTGTGTGTCGATATATATATATATGTGTGTGTGTGTGTGTGTGTGTGTGTGTGTGTGTGTGTGTGTGTGTGTGTATGTGTGTGTGTGTGTGTGGGTGTACGTGTGTGTGATATATTCAAGTAGACAATGAATACACTACACTGAGCAATTAGCTGGATGTAGAACAGTGTCCGTGGATGTAGAACAGTGTCAGTGGATGTGGAACAGTGTCCGTGGATGTGGAACAGTATCAGTGGATGTGGAACAGTGTCAGTGGATGTAGAACAGTGTCAGTGGATGTGGAACAGTGTCAGTGGGTGTGGAACAGTGTCAGTGGATGTGGAACAGTGTCAGTGGATGTGGAACAGTATCAGTGGATGTGGAACAGTGTCAGTGGATGTGGAACAATGTCAGTGGATGTGGAACAGTGTCAGTGGATGTGGAACAGTGTCAGTGGATGTAGAACTGTAGCTGAACAAGCTGAGTCTTCAGTGGCAGTCTTTGGCACTTCACATGAAAGGTGATGGCTGTGCCTGTGCAGTTGTTGTTGAAGGTTTCCTTCCGTTTCTTTTATCAGACCATAATTGACATTGTTTCTACTCTGCAATGGCGATACCTGCACGTACAACTTGTCGCCAGGCACAGCGATTTGTGGTTATTTCCTTTCGTGTTTCCACTCTGCTATCAGTGGACTTCATGTCACGTTTGTAGACGTGCCTATATTAC
>JAPXFY010000018.1:4984023-4991523 GCA_030674185.1 Monoplex corrugatus
CAGTGGCAGTGAAGACAAACATGAACATGGAGTTGGATTCCTCATTCACAAAGACACTGTGAATGCCATCATGGGATGCCGACCAGTCTCTAGCAGACTCATTACTATTCGGCTTAAGGCTTCACCTTTTAACATCACCGTCATCCAAGCTTATGCCCCAACAACTGACTATGATGACGAGGCTGTCGAAGATTTCTATGATCAACTGCAGGAAATCGTAGATCAGACGCCAAAGAAAGACATCATTATAGTGCAGGGCGACTGGAATGCGAAGATTGGAGAGGATGAACACAATAACTGGAAAGGGATATGTGGCCAATACTGCAACCCTGAGACCAACGAAAGAGGTTTGAGGCTCCTAGAATTCGCCAGTTATAACGACCTGAGGGTGGTGAACACGTTCGGTCCACACAAACCATCTAGACGCTGGACATGGCACAGCCCAGGAGAAAAATACCACAGTCAGATCGACTACATCATGGTTCAAAGACGCTTCCAGTCAAGTGTTAACATCGCAAAGACCAGGAGCTTTCCAGGAGCCGACATTGGAAGCGATCATGAGCTTGTAATGATGACCTTCAAACTCCGCCTCCAGAGGATGAAGAAACAGGGCAACATAAGAATTAAGTTCAATCTTGAGAAGCTCAAAGACCCCAACATAGTTGAAAACTTCCAAGCAACGATAGGAGGGAAGTTTGCTCCTCTCCTCGTCCTTGACAATATGGACACCGAAGTAGACACTCTGATTAACAACTTCAACACTGCCGTGACCGAAGCAGCCAACGACATCCTTGGAAAACACCGACCAACAAAGATGCCCTGGGTCACGGAAGAAGTGCTAAAGCTGAGCGACAAACGCAGAGAACTAAAGCAAAAGAAGAGTACGGATGAAGGTGCTAAACTATACAGAAAAGCCAACCAACAAGTTAAAGAAGGCATGAGGAAAGCAAAGGAAACATGGATTGAAGAACAATGCCAAGATATCGAAGCAAACCTGCAGAAAAATAACAGCAAAAAAGCCTACCAGCTTGTGAAAGAACTAGCAAGCTCAAAACAAGGCAGAACCACTACCATACAGAACAAAGCAGGGAAATGTCTCACAGAAGATCAAGAGATTCTGCAGAGGTGGACAGAGTACTGCTCCGAATTATACACACACACAACAACAGGAGATCCCAAGGTGCTAGACGTTCCTCCACCAACCAACAACGACAGCTACCCCATCGTGCGAGAAGAAGTTGAAGCTGCAGTAAAATCATTGAAGAAAGGCAAGTCGGCAGGAATGGACAACATTCCCTCAGAACTGGTCCAGGCAGGAGGAGAGGCCATGATAGATATGTTATCATATGCAATAAGATCTGGCGGACAGGTGAGTGGCCAACACCTTGGACCCAGTCCCTGATCATCACTCTCCCGAAGAAAGGCAATCTACAACTATGCCAAAACTACCGTACCATCAGCCTGATCAGCCATCCAAGTAAGGTCATGCTAAAAATCCTTCTGAGTAGACTGAAGCCACAAGCTGAGGAGATAATAAAAGAAGAGCAGGCAGGTTTCAGACCAGGAAGAAGTACCACAGAGCAAATTTTCAACCTCAGATTGCTCTGTGAGAAATACCTGCAACACCAGCAAGGCCTTTACCACGTCTTCGTGGACTTCAAGAAGGCATTCGACAGAGTTTGGCACGCAGCCTTGTGGGCAACCATGAGGCTGTACAACATCAATGCCAACCTGATCAGAACCATAGAATGCCTCTACGAAAAGGCGACCAGTGCAGTCTTCCATGACAACAACATAGGCGAATGGTTCCGAACCACAGTTGGAGTACGCCAAGGATGCCTGCTCTCCCCCACTCTCTTCAACATCTTCTTAGAGAGAATAATGGCTGACGCACTTGAAGACCACGAGGGAACAGTCAGCATCGGAGGTAGAACAATCACAAACTTGCGTTTTGCCGACGACATTGACGGACTAGCTGGGCAAGAGCAAGAGCTAGTCAGCTTGATAAAACATCTTGATGAGGCCTCCACATCATATGGCATGCAGATCAGTGCAGAGAAAACCCAGTTGATGACAAATAATACCAATGGCATCAGCACTGACATTACCATAGACAACAAGAAACTTGAGACCGTCCATAGATTTAAATATCTGGGAGCTATAGTATCAGATGAAGGATCAAAGCCCGAGGTACTTTCCAGGATTGCCCAGACCACAGCTGCAATGACCAAGCTAAAAGTCATCTGGAACGACAAGAATATCGCAATCGGCTCCAAGATCAGACTGATGCGTTCCCTGGTCATGTCAATATTTTTGTATGCATGCGAAACATGGACCATAACAGCAGACATTGAAAGGAGGATACAGGCAATGGAGATGAGATGCTTCCGCAAACTCCTTGGTATCTCGTACATAGATCATATAACCAATAAAGAAGTGAAAACCCAAATCGAAAACGCCATCGGGCCGTATGAAGACCTCCTGACCTCAGTGAAAAGACGCAAACTGAGGTGGTACGGGCACGTCACACGATCATCTGGACTGGCCAAGACCGTCTTGCAGGGAACAGTTCAGGGAGGGAGACGAAGAAGCAGACAGAGAAAAAGATGGGAAGACAATATCAGAGAGTGGACTGGCCTTGAATGGAATATCATTCTGCGGAAAGCTGAGGACCGTGAGGAATGGAGGAAGTTGGTTGCAAAATCTTCAATGGTGCCCCAACGGTCAACCAGACTACGGGACTGATGATGATGATGATGAGACAATGCAACGCTTGTATAATAGCGACTAATTCCGCTGTAAATATACATACATTTGGCTTAATGAAAAATTACTTTTTTATTTTAAATTTGAAACATAAAATGCTGCCCCAGCACATTTATTTTCTAAGTCTGATCCGTCTGTAAAAATATGGAGTTGGTACAGTAAAAATATGGAGTTGTGTACAGTAAAAATATGGAGTTGTGTACAGTAAAAATATGGAGTTGGTACAATAAAAATATGGAGTTGTGTACAGTAAAAATATGGAGTTGGGTACAGTAAAAATATGGAGTTGGGTACAGTAAAAATATGGAGTTGTGTACAGTAAAAATATGGAGTTGTGTACAGTAAAAATATGGAGTTGTGTACAGTAAAAATATGGAGTTGGGTACAGTAAAAATATGGAGTTGGGTACAGTAAAAATATGGAGTTGGGTACAGTAAAAATATGGAGTTGGGTACAGTAAAAATATGGAGGTGGGTACAGTAAAAATATGGAGTTGGGTACAGTAAAAATATGGAGTTGGGTACAGTAAAAATATGGAGTTGGGTACAGTAAAAATATGGAGGTGGGTACAGTAAAAATATGGAGTTGGGTACAGTAAAAATATGGAGTTGTGTACAGTAAAAATATGGAGTTGTGTACAGTAAAAATATGGAGTTGGGTACAGTAAAAATATGGAGTTGTGTACAGTAAAAATATGGAGTTGGGTACAGTAAAAATATGGAGTTGGGTACAGTAAAAATATGGAGTTGTGTACAATAAAAATATGGAGTTGGGTACAGTAAAAATATGGAGTTGGGTACAGTAAAAATATGGAGTTGTGTACAGTAAAAATATGGAGTTGTGTACAATAAAAATATGGAGTTGGGTACAGTAAAAATATGGAGTTGTGTACAGTAAAAATATGGAGTTGTGTACAGTAAAAATATGGAGTTGTGTACAGTAAAAATATGGAGTTGGGTACAGTAAAAATATGGAGTGTTGGTACATACAAAATATGGAGTTGGGTACAGTAAAAATATGGAGTTGTGTACAGTAAAAATATGGAGGTGGGTACAGTAAAAATATGGAGTTGGTTACAGTAAAAATATGGAGTTGGGTACAGTAAAAATATGGAGTTGTGTACAGTAAAAATATGGAGTTGGTTACAGTAAAAATATGGAGGTGGGTACAGTAAAAATATGGAGGTGGGTACAGTAAAAATATGGAGGTGGGTACAGTAAAAATATGGAGGTGGGTACAGTAAAAATATGGAGGTGGGTACAGTAAAAATATGGAGGTGGGTACAGTAATTTTTCATCGACGTGTTCTCTTGCTGTGCATATCGAAATGTTAACGTTTTCATATTTCTTTGCATCTGTATAATCAATATCAAAGTGGCTTTTAGCATTTCCCATATAGGGATAGGCGTTGTTGATGGTGTCTCAGCTATTTCATCCATATTTATGTTAGACTGTTTGACCAAGTCAGATACGTAAGTTGCAACAGTCATTTGTGATGAAATGTTTTTTGCTCGATTTGGAAAGTCAAGATCAGACCTGATCTTAATTTCGTTGCTCACAAAATTGTCTGTTTGGGAAGTAGTTCTAACGGCAAACTTTGCTGTCGCTAGCTCACGATAGTTGTTCAGAGGCAGAATTCCTGCAACTTTGTACGTTTCTAGATTAGAAGCATGGGCTGGTACACCTTGTGCAATTTTAAGACTTTTGCAGTCTAAGCTTTGAATCTTCTTTAGTAAATATTTTGGTGCACTGAAGAACAGTTCTTGCACATAGGATAATTTAGATCTTACAAGTGCTGTTGACAGATGAAGTAGTATGTTTGTATCCATTCCCCAGGGTAATCTGCTGATTATCTATAGAAACATTATGACGCTTCGTGCTTTTGGTAAAATATAATCAAAATGGACATTCCAGTTTAATTTCGACGTCATAAAGACTCCCAGAAATTTAACAACCTGTTTGTAATGTATCACTTCACCATGCAGTCTGAAAGTAGGCAAGTTACTTAAATCATGTTAGTTTTTTTTCTTCTGCTGACAACGACAGACCATTTTCTAAATGTAGTTTCCAAGATTATCAAGATCAGCTTGATACAACTTCCTGATGTAGTTCTGCGCTCTCTGTGGAGTTGTTATTTTTAAGACAATATTCGTCCAGATGCATACATGATCAGCGTACTGTACCAAAACAACACGATTTCAGAGTACATTAGAAAGATCCTGTATAAGAATATTAAATAAAATAGGTGCTATCACTGAACCTTGAGGAATTCCCATGTCAAGACGTCGTGAAGTAGAATAACTTGTTCCCACTCTACAGCAGTTAGAACTGACTCCTGGAATTTAGAAATCATAACGTCTACATTTTCATGTTTATAATGTTTGTATTCTTGTTTAGCGAGAGCAGTCTGAAACAAGGACCAATTAGCGTGCGTGTAATTATACTCTGGTATAATATCAGAAGTGCTGTCTTTCATCCTGATATTTTCATTAGTTGTTGTTATGATGATAGGTAAGTGATCACTTCCCAAAACATCTCTGTGAGTGTCCCAGGTACAGCATGGTACTGATGCTGGTGATATTAAAGACAGATCGATGGCTGTTGCCGAGTGTTTGGAAACATCAGGAATTCTAGTGACACTCCCATCATTCAAAAGTTAAAACGCACTGTCAACTATATTTTCTACCAATCGATTGCTTGTAACAGTACAACAGTCTTTTTCCCAAAATGGAGAATAGGAATTAAAGTCTCCACCTATTAGCCATTTACTATGTAGCCATTTACTATGCTGCAGATCCGAAATCGTACGCAGCCATTCTGTGTTGTGGTCATTTGGACCTTTTGGTAGGTAGACTGACAAAACGTTCAGGATTAATGAATTACTGAATTGTACTGTGGTGGCACAAGCGTGTAAGTCTTCAGTTGATGTTAAAACCGGGGAATTGAATATGTAATACTGTAACTCTTTAAATATATATATCACAGTGGCTACCTTCTTCCCGGGATTCCCAAAGTCATATATTGGAGGATAATGATAATGTTGGAAATTAGGTAGTTTGGTTGGTATAACATTAAACGATTGCAAAATCAATACTTCACACTGATTTGATGCGAGGAAATTTTCCAGGTATGCGGAATTGGTGGAAATACATTTGCGATTGCACTGTAAAAAATTGATTTGTGATTGTTTGTGCGTTTTCACTGTTGGCAAATCTCTTATTTCAAATTACTTGTTCCCACAAGAGAGAGAGAGAGAGAGAGAGAGAGAGAGAGAGAGAGAGAGAGAGAGAGAGAGAGAGAGAGAGCGTATGTGTGTGTTCGTGGGCGCGCTCCCATCATAGCAACAGAGTTCAGAAACATTTATCAAAATGACGTCAATGACACTGACGTAAATCGAGCTGGGACAAAAATGACGTCAATGACACAACGGCGTATTGTTGGTTGTGTGGTTGTGTTGTGTGTGTGTGTGTGTGTGTGTGTGTGTGTGTGTTGTGTGTGTGTGTGTGTGTGTGTGTGTGTGTGTGTGTGTGGTGTGTGTGTGTGTGTGTGTTGTGTGTGTGTGTGTGTGTGTGTGTGTGTTTTGGTTTGTGTGTGTATGAGTAGCCTCCTGGTGTGTAATGTGTAGTTGGTGTGTGTGTGTGTGTAGGCATTTGTGTGTAGTAAAGATAAAGAAAGAGTAGTAGAAGAGAGTAATAGTAGTAGTAGTATAGTAGTAGTAGTAGTAGTAGTAGTAGTAGTAGAAAGTAGATAGTAAGTAGTAGTAGTAGAGTAATAGAAGTAGTAGTAGAGTATAGTAGTAGTAGTAGTAGTAGTAGTAGTAGTAGTAGTATAGTAGAAGTAGTAGTAGTAGTAGTAGAAGTAGAGTAGATAGATAGTAAGTAGTTAGTAGTTAGTAGTAGTAGTAATAGAAGTAGTAGTAGTAGTAGTAAGTAGAAAGGTTAGTAGTAGTAGTAGTAGAAAGATAGTAATATAGAAGTATGTAGTAGTTAGTAGTAATAGAAGTAGTGTAGTTAGTAGTAGTAGTAGTAGTATTTAGTAGTAGTAGTTGTAGTAGTAGTAGTAGTAGTAGTAGTAGTAGTAGTAGTAGTAATAGAAGTAGTAGTAGTAGTAGTAGTAGTAGTAGTAGTAGTAGTAGTAGTAGTTGTAGTAGTAGTAGTAGTAGTAGTAGTAGTAGTTGTTGTAGTAGATGGTAGTAATAATGATGATGATGATTATTTATCAACATCATCATCACCATCATCATCATCATCATCATCATCACCATCATAATCATCATCATCACAAGTTACATACAGAGAGAGACAAACACATGATGTCAATGACTGTTTACAGGTAAGCTCAACACTCCAGTGTTCTTCAACACACACCTGTCCAAAAACACAGACTTTCCTGATGGAGCCACAATGGTGATGGACGAAGTGCTGGCCAACACAGGAGGAGGGTACGACGTGACCACTGGAGTCTTCACTGCCCCACACACCGGCACCTATCTCTTTATGGCCACCACTATGGGTTATAGTGATAAGCGCTGCCTGAAAGAGACACGTGACCGTTCAGGATTTCGCTTAAAGGTGGAAGGGAAACAAGTGGCGCTATCAGTGAGCAGGGGGCAGACGTCCTGCGCTGGTCACGCCGTGGTGAGACTGGACGCTGGACACAAGGTGTGGCTAGAGGCAGGAGGCACAATAGGGATCAACAACTGTCATGCATGTGGTCTCGCCACCACTTTCAGCGG
>JAPXFY010000018.1:4996523-5001523 GCA_030674185.1 Monoplex corrugatus
GTTTTCTAAACACACTGAACACAGTGCTAAACTTCTTTGAATCTAAACAAGACAGACTGTCCGTGGGACTAAACACACTGAACACAATGCTAAACTTCTTTGAATCTAAACAAGACAGACTGTCCGTGGGACTAAACACACTGAACACAGTGCTAAACTTCTTTGAATGTGAACAAGACAGACTGTCCGTGGGACTAATAGGCTCCTATTTAGATGACTGGGAGTGCAGCGATACAAGGGAGAGAAGCCAGTAATAACGCGATCTTTATATGAACGTTTGATAAAACCTAGTTACTGCCCTTGGATCGATTTGTTTCTGCAGCCACAAGCAGTGCAACTATTTGTTACAGACTGGTGAGATTATCAACTGTTGTAGGAAAATAAGTATCTAAACACAGGGCAGGAGACTTGTAGCTCGTGGCATAAAGTCTTCAGATGATATGTCGCTGACAGTGACAGTAACTATACGTGAAGGTTTCAGAACTGTGACAGTGCACACATCTTCAGAACCACAGACCTCCTGTGTTCAGAACTGACAGACCACGTGTGTAGATCCTGAGTGGAACAGAACACAGTGAAGATTATGAAGATGTTGGGTCATAGGTTGTCTGACTACAATATTAGAAAACAATTTTTTTACTCAAGAAAATATGAATTTCCTTCTTTTGTTTTTCACTTTTGAAATGTAATAATTTGCAATCTTAAATTGAAGGGAGATAAATCCTGTACAGAATTGTCAGTGATTGGTTGACATTTATCTGTTGTCTTTGCACTGTTTGCTGGCTTGAAATGAATTGCTTCGTGGATTTTGCTTCATGTGTTTCACCAAATTTTGCTTCATGTGTATTATTAATTTTTTTCTTCGTTGACTTGATATGTTTATTATAAGAAAATGATCATAATATCTGTAAACCCTTCAAACTTTCCTGGCTGAGAAAATTTAAAAACATGGAAAATAAATGGGAAAACATAGTTAGTCAATTGTGCCCCTTTTTAACAGAGTGAATAATATGGCCCCAGTTATGTTTTATATAAAGCCAATGATGATATGTTCTGGAAACACACTTTTAAGGCAAATTATCATTTTTGTACTCATGTTAAACCAAAAACATTTATTGATCTACTTTCAGAACCACCAGTCTTATATAACGAAAATATCACCATTGGGAATAACATTATAAAATGTGATAGACTGGTTCAAAAAGAAGTCTTTTGTATTGAACATTTTTTAATCGAAAATGGATTTGTTTCTGACACATAATGAATCCAATAGAAAATACGAAATGAACGTAAATGTCCTCATCTTCAATGGATGTAAGCAGCCTATTAAGTCATATGCACAGAAGACAAAGCTGAACATACCAAATGAAAGTACACCTGGTATTCCTACAGATCTGAAAACAATTTACTCTGTATCAAAAGGAGCACGGTTATATCATGGAATATTAACAACAGATGATACAGTTCCAAAGTCTTGCTCTAAATGATCAGAGAAATTGGGCAGAAACGTTCCTTGGTAAAAAGCTTTTAAGAAAATTCATGTAATACAAGCAATTAAACTGAAATGGCTACAGATACGTATTGTACATAGAATTATCAGAATTTGTGTCATATTAAAAGAAACTGTCTCTGTGATGGTTGTTGGGAAACAAAAGACAGTACTGATCATACATTTTGGAATTGTTTACATACGATACGATTCTGGAGAGGGATTGAGGAAATCTTAAGATTGGAATGTGTTACCTGTGCAAATGTTAGATTAACTGAAAGTATGGTATTATTTGGTGTTGAGGAAATCTTAAGATTGGAATGTGTTACCTGTGCATATGTTAGATTAACTGAAAGTATGGTATTATTTGGTGTTGACGAAAATGTGTGCATAGGTCCGATATTTGAATTCATCATCATCCTTGGAAAAGTGTACATTTATAAATGCAAGTATCAAAAGACTGTACCAAACATAACCTATTTTAAAGTGTACCTTGCTATGAAATATGACAGAAGAATATAATGCAAAATGAATTGGAATCTGCACACTTTCAAAATAATATTGTTGCCATATCTATTATTAATAACAGCCGAGTCTTGATTCTGTCTATTCATATTGTAATACTGATGTTGTCAATGTATGTGATGCAATGTGATAGTCAGTCTGATTTCGTAACATCATGTCCATGTATGTTGACAGACTGTTTTCTTGTTGTTGTTGTTATTGATGTTGTATTTTTCTTCTACTGGTGATTGTGCTTCATGTAGATGTAGTTCAAACATATGGATATTCTGGATTATTTCAAATTTGATTTTGTGATCTTATCGCAATTGCGCTTTGCTGATTTTTTTGCTTTTGTTTATTTGTTTATATTACTTGCTTAAAAATGAGTAAAAAAAAAAAGTATTAAAAGATAATACATGTAAACAGTACCATTTTTATGCATATGTACCTCCTCTACGCACGCGCGCGCGCACACGCACACACACACACACACACACACACACACACACACACACACACACACACACACACACACAGATTGGCACTTAACATGCTGATTATCTATTTGAACAAATAATCCTTTTGCTTAAACCGTGTTGTTATTGGTGATTTTTACCCATCAGACACACATAGATAGGGAGAGGGAGAGAGAGGGGGAGGGAGAGAGGAGAGAAGAGAGAGAGAGAGAGAGAGAGAGAGAGAGAGACTTTGTTTTCCTTTAATTTTGTTTCCCTGACCAAATAAACATTTTGCTTACATCCTATCTGTTGTTATTGATGAAATTTACTTTTCTAAGTTTTCCCACACACACTGACACAGACACAGACAGAAACACACACACACACACACACACACACACACACACACACACACACACACACACACACACAGACACACACACACACACACACACACTCACACACACACACACACACACACGCGCGCGCGCGCGCGCGCGCCACACACACACACACACACGCACGCACGCTCGCGCACACACACACATACCAACAGAAACACACAACACACACGCACACACACACGCGCGCACATGTACACAAATATATACACACACAACACATACACACACACACACACACACACACACACACACACACAAGCGCGCGCGCACACACACACACACAGACACATACACAAACAAACACACACACAACACACACACACAAATACACACAAATACACACAAATACACACAAACACGCACACACATACAAATACACACATACACACACAAACACGCACACACATACAAACAAACACACACACACATACACACACACACACACACACACACACACACACACACACACACACACACACACACACACACACACACATACACACATACAGATACATACACGCACACATACACACACACTTATCACAACACACACACACACACAACACACACACACACACACACACATACACACACACACACACACACTACACACACACACACACACACACACACACACACACACACACACACACACACACACACACAGACAAACGTGCACGCATGTGAAATGATCTGCATTTTAAACACCAGTGAATGATTTCTGATACAAGTATTCATCACTGACAAATGGACACGATGATTTAATAATCTTCTTGATGGACAGATGAGGCGATGTATCGTGTTGATTGGGAGGTGATTCCTGTGATATGATTGTATCTTACGTTGGTGATGTAAGTTTATACCAGGGACAGAAATATGTATTGGGAGGTGATTCCTGTGATATGATTGTATCTTACGTTGGTGATGTAAGTTTATACCAGGGACAGAAATATGTATTGGGAGGTGATTCCTGTGATATGATTGTATCTTATGTTGGTGATGTAAGTTTATACCAGGGACAGAAATATGTATTGGGAGGTGATTCCTGTGATATGATTGTATCTTACGTTGGTGATGTAAGTTTATACCAGAGACAGAAATATGTATTGGGAGGTGATTCCTGTGATATGATTATATCTTACGTTGGTGATGTAAGTTTATACCAGGGACAGAAATATGTATTGGGAGGTGATTCCTGTGATATGATTGTATCTTACGTTGGTGATGTAAGTTTATACTAGGGACAGAAATATGTATTGGGAACAAACAGCAGCAATGAGTATAGGACACGATATAAACTCTTTCTAAAATATCAAAAGAGGGGTCAGGCAGGGTTGTGTTCTGTCACCAGATTACAGATTACAATGAAGCCATCATGAGAAACCTAGAAGAATGCCTTGGGATAAAAGTTGGAGGAAAAATGATAAACATCATTCGGTACGCAGATGACACCATGCTAATTGCAGAAAATAAAAGGGACCTAGAAAACCGTGTGAATATAAAAGAAATAGCAAAAATAAAAGGTTGGAGCTAAATAGCAAGAAGATTGAAGGCATGGTAATCAGCAAAAAACATGAAATTCCTTCATACAAAATAACAGCAAATGACACAACTTTGAGACAGGTTGATAAGTTAAAATATCTTGGAACGGTCATCTCACCAGACAGCAGATGCACATCAGAAATAGCCAGCAGAATGGGGCAAGCCAAAACAGCATTCAAGAAGATGAAAAGCATTCTTACCAACAAACGCCTGTCAATTAACATCAGCAAGAGAGTTCTTAAATGTTATATAGATCCGACAATGTTATACGGTTGTGAGGAGTGGACAGTCAACACACAAAGGCAGAACAAGAGGCAGCTGAAATGTGGTTTCTAAGAAGAATGTTGAGAGTTCCATGGACGGCAACGAAAACAATCGAGACAGACTTGATGGAGGCAGACACAAGAAGATCATTCACAAGGAAGATTAAGAAAAGACAAGCAACATTTCTAAGATATTTTATGAGGAAAGGGGATTGGAGCACATGGTCACAACAGGAAAGCTGGAGGGAAGGAGAACACCAGATCGACCCAGGGAGAAATTATGGGACGGACTTGCAGGATGGCTGAGGACAGAGATGGTAGAAGATGTGCTTGCAGTGAC
>JAPXFY010000018.1:5004023-5005273 GCA_030674185.1 Monoplex corrugatus
GTCTATTAGTGTGTCTGTCTCTCTGTCTGTTTGTTAGTCTGTCCATCTGTTGCTAGTCTGCCTGTCTGCTAGTCTGTCTATCAGTTTGTGTGTTTGCTAGTCTGTCTGTCAATCTGTCTGTCTGCTAGTCTGTCTGTTAGTTTGTGTCTGCTAGTCTGACTATTACTCTGTCTGTCAATCTGCCTGTCTGTTTGCTAGTCTGTCTTTCTGTTTGCTTGTCTGTCTGTCTGCTAGTCTGTGTGTCTGCTAGTCTGTCTATCTGTCTGTCTGCTAGTCTGTGTGTGTCTGCTAGTCTGTGTGTGTATCTGTCTATCTGTCTGTCTATCTGCTATTCTGTCTATCTCTCTGTCTGTCTGCTAATCTGTCTGTCTATCTGTCTGTCTGCTGATCTGTCTGTCTATATGTCTGTCTGCTAGTCTGTCTGTCTATCTGTCTGTCTGCTAGTCTATCTGTCTGTCTGCTAGTCTGTATATCTGTCTGTCTGCTAGTCTGTCTGTCTATCTGTCTGTCTGCTAGTCTGTCTATCTGTCTGTCTGTTTGTCTGCTAGTCTGTCTGTCTATCTGTCTGTCTGCTAGTCTGTCTGTCTATCTGTCTGTCTGCTAGTCTGTCTATCTGTCTGTCTGCTAGTCTGTCTGTGACAAAAAATGTCAGGACACGATGTTGTCATGATGTCAGTGGTGTCTAACACAAACACTGTTTCAGGATGATGTGTGAACGTCACATGAATGGAAATTTCCTCACAATATTTAAGGTCTGTTTTCACTGTTGTAACACTTTACCATCGCCATCAAGGCACGTCAAGTTTTATTTCACCCAAGTTTTTATCAAAATCATAACAACACTGAAAGGTACCAACTCTGGGTTGTGTGATTTTCTTTTTCTTTCTTTGTTTTGTTTTTGTTTGTTATAAAAGACGAAGGTTGTGGAAATGATTTGATATTACACACACGTGCGCGCACGCGCGGACACACACACACACACACACACACACACACACACACACACACACACACACACACACCACACTCACACTCGTACACACACACACATACACACATACACACACACACAGACACACACATACACACACACGTGCATGCATACACGCACACACGCACACATACACACTCACACTCGCACACACACAAACTCACACTCACACATGCGTGCACACACTCACACACACTCACACACACACACACATACGTGCTCGCGCGCGCACGCACGCGTGCGCACCTCACCACATGGT
>JAPXFY010000018.1:5010373-5012873 GCA_030674185.1 Monoplex corrugatus
GTATAGAATAGATATCATTGTGTGTACATCTTGTGACTGAAAAGAGGACAGACCTTGTCCTTAGCACTGTATAGAATAGATATCATTGTGTGTACATCTTGTGACTGAAAAGAGGACACACCTTGTCCTAGCACTGTATAGAATAGATATCATTGTGTGTACATCTTGTGACTGAAAAGAGGACATGCCTTGTACTTAGCACTGTATAGAATAGATATCATTGTGTGTACATCTTGTGACTGAAAAGAAGACAGACCTTGTCCTTAGCACTGTATAGAATAGATATTGTGTGTACATCTTGTGACTGAAAAGAGGACAGACCTTGTCCTCAGCACTGTATAGAATAGATATCATTGTGTGTACGTTTTGTGTCTGAAAAGAGTGGTGAAGGGGAGAGACAGACAGAGAGAGAGAAAGAGACAGACAGACAGACAGACAGAGAGAAAGAGTAAGAGATAGAGAGAGGAAAGAGAGAGTGGACAGCAGACAGAAAGAGAAAGAGAGTGAAAGAGAGAAAGAGAAAAGAAGAGAGAGAGAGAGAGTAATGTTAATAAATTACCTTCAGACCCAGACAGCTAATTTCCTGTACAGATAGGGAGAGACAGATGGAAACAAACAAAAAATGCGAGCAAGCAAGCACACAAGCATGTAAGCAAGCAAACAAGGAAGCAAGCAAGCACACAAACATGTAAACAAGCAAACAAGGAAGCAAGCAAGTACGCAAGCATGTAAGCAAGCAAACAAGGAAGCAAGCAAGCACACAAGCATGTAAGCAAGCAAACAAGGAAGCAAGCAAGTACGCAAGCATGTAACCAAGCAAACAAGGAAGCAAGCAAGCACACAAGCATGTAAGCAAGCAAACAAGGAAGCAAGCAAGTACGCAAGCATGTAACCAAGCAAACAAGCAAGCAAGCAAGCACACAAGCATGTAACCAAGCAAAAAGGAAGCAAGCAAGCACACAAGCATGTAAGCAAGCAAACAAGGAAGCAAGCAAGCACACAAACATGTAAGCAAGCAAACAAGGAAGCAAGCAAGCAAAACAAAACAAAAACCCACGAATCAAAGGAAGACACTTTACAGAGAGGGCTTCACATTTAAAACTTCAAAACACTTCGTTACTCAAGGATAGTGGCATAAGGTCCCACTGAACATGTCTTACAGCTAGTCCTTGCCAGTCTACAAATATCAGCATGTTAAAAGCAGATGAACCATGACACACACAATGTCAAAGAAGCGATCAAAAAGATTTGTCAAAATATTCACTTCTACGAGTGTATGTCCATCGGTCAAACGCTTTACAAAAGTGTGAGAGACAAACGCAGACACATGTCAACCCCTAACAATAAGAACTTAAAGACAAACAATGATAATATAACGATAACCAGTCGCTGTCCTGAAGTGGTCAACGCAACGGATTACTGATTGGAAGGTTGTGGGTTCGAATCCCCATCAGTCCCTTCAAAAATCATCGAGGGTTTTTGTTTGTTTGTTTTTTTGCTCTAACCGGCTCCAGACGACTTACAATCATCAGAACAGTGTTTTCTGAACACACTGAACACAATGCTAAACTTCTTTGAATCTAAACAAACAGACTGTCCGTGGGACTAAACACACTGAACACAATGCTAAACTTCTTTGAATCTAAACAAACAGACTGTCCGTGGGACTAAACACACTGAACACAATGCTAAACTTCTTTGAATGTGAACAAAACAGACTGTCCGTGGGACTAAACACACTGAACACAATGCTGAACTTCTTTGAATCTAAACAAAACAGACTGTCCGTGGGTCAAATAGTCTCCTATTTAGATGAATGGGAGTGCAGCGATACAAGGGAGAGAAGCAAGTAATAACGCGATCTTTATATGAACGCTTGAAAAAACCTAGTTACTGCCCATGGATAGATTTGTCTCTCCAGCCACATGCAGTGCAACTATTTGTTACAGACTGGTGAGATTATCAACTGTTGTAGGAAAATAAGTAGCTAAACACAGGGCAGGAGACTTGTAGCTTGTGGCATAAAGTCTTCAGATGATATGTCGCTGACAGTGACAGTAACTATACGTGAAGGTTTCAGAACTGTGACAGTGCACACATCTTCAGAACCACAGACCTCCTGTGTTCAGAACTGACAGACCACGTGAGTAGATCCTGAGTGGAACAGGACACAGTGAAGATTATGAAGATGTTGGGTCATAGGTTTTCTGACTACAATATTAGGAAACATTTTTTTACTCAAGAAAATATGAATTTCCTTCTTTTGTTTTTCACTTTTGAAATGTAATAATTTGCAATCTTAAATTGAAGGGAGATAAATCCTGTACAGAATTGTCAGTGATTGATTGACATTTATCTGTTGTCTTTGCACTGTTTGCTGGCTTGAAATGAATTGCTTCGTGGATTTTGCTTCATGTGTTTCACCAAATTTTGCTTCATGTGTATTATTAATTTTTTTCTTCGTTGACTTGATATGTTTATTATAAGAAAATGATCATAA
>JAPXFY010000018.1:5017873-5020373 GCA_030674185.1 Monoplex corrugatus
CGATTTTTTATTTATGTAAAGGGACGTAACCTACTTCATAACAAACGCTTTATATGCTTATGGATTGCTGCCCTTGAGCAGTCCGCAGGTTTACCACAAAAATCATCAAAAGACCAGTCACAATAGCGAAGTGGTCACTCAGCAGACTGTTGATTGTAAGGTCGTGGGTTTGGATCCCCATGGGTGTAGAAAATCATTGTGGACTGCTTTCTGTCCTGACCAGCTTCCACTTTGGTTGTCTTTGCTATGAACTGTTTGGGGATGTGACTGGGACCACACAATCGTGTCTCATCCACTTTGCTACTTATGCACTACTGTTACTGCTACTACTGCTACTACTTCTACTGCTTCTACTACTTCTACTTCTACTGCTATTACTAGTGCCACTGCTGCTACTGAAACTGCTACTGCCACTGTTACTGTTACTGCCACTGCTACTGCTGCTGCTGCTAACTACTACTAGTACTATGATGACGACTGCTATTACTACTACTAGTACTTATTATTATTATTAGTAGTAGTATAGTGGTTAGTTTAGTATAGTAGTAGTAGTAGTAGTAGTAGTAGTAGTAGTAGTAGTAGTAGTAGTAGTAGTAGTAGCAGTAGTAGTAGTAGTAAGCAGCAGCACCATTACTTCTACTTACTGTTATAATTATTATCACTACTACTACTACTACTATACTACTACTACTACTACTACTACTACTACTACTACTACTACTACTACTACTACTACCACTGCTGCTGCTGCTACTGCTACTACTGGTAACAAGTAATTGTTGCAGTAGTAGTAGAAGTTGTATTGTTGATGCTATTGTTCTTTTTATTATTATCGTATAATCATTATCATTATCATTATTGTTATTGTAAAGCACTCGACACATTGACTAATACAGGTATATATTTTTATTTCTATTCGTTTCACTGTATGTGCTATGGTCCATCTGCTTTCTTCATATGCTCATATTGCACGTGCAGACTTGAAAGGACTCACTGTAGGACAGGTCCTTTGAGGCCCTGTGCTACTGTCCTTGAGTAACAAAGTGTTTTGAAGTTTTGAAGTTTGAAAGATATCAGCCAACAGAACTAAAACACCGTAACTGACAGTGAAAGATATCAGCCAACAGAAGTAAAACACCGAACTGACAGTGAAAGATATCAGCCAATAACTAAAACACCACAACTGACAATGAAAGATATCAGCCAATAGAACTAAAACACCACAACTGACAATGAAAGATATCAGCCAACAGAACTAAAACACCGTAACTGAGAGTGAAAGATATCAGCCAACAGAACTAAAACACCGTAACTGACAGTGAAAGATATCAGCCAACATAACTAAAACATCACAACTGACAATGAAAGACATCAGCCAAAGAACTAAAACACCACAACTGACAATGAAAGATATCAGCCAAAAACTAAAACACCACAACTGACATGAAAATATCAGCCAACAGAACTAAAACACCGTAACTGACAATGAAAGATATCAGCCAACAGAACTAAAACACACAACTGACAATGAAAGACATCAGCCAACAGAACTAAAACACCTAACTGACAATGAAAGATATCAGCCAACAGAACTAAAACACCAAACTGACAATGAAAGATATCAGCCAACAGAACTAAAACACCACAACTGACAATGAAAGATATCAGCCAACAGAACTAAAACACACAACTGACAATGAAAGATATCAGCCAACAGAACTAAAACACCAACTGACAGTGAAAGATATCAGCCAACAGAACTAAAACACACAACTGACAATGAAAGACATCAGCCAATAGAACTAAAACACCACAACTGACAATGAAAGACATCAGCCAACAGAACTAAAACACCACAACTGACAATGAAAGATATCAGCCAACAGAACTAAAACACCACAACTGACAGTGAAAGATATCAGCCAACTAAACTAAAACACCACAACTGACAGTGAAAGATATCAGCCAACAGAACTAAAACACCACAACTGACAATGAAAGATATCAGCCAAATAACTAAAACATCACAACTGACAATGAAATACATCAGCCAACAGAACTAAAACACCTAACTGACAATGAAAGAATCAGCCAACAGAACTAAAACACCACAACTGACAATGAAAGACATCAGCCAACAGAACTAAAACACCGTAACTGACAATGAAAGATATCAGCCAACAGAACTAAAACACCACAACTGACAATGAAAGATATCAGCCAACAGAACTAAAAACCACCACAATCTGACAAGATGAAAGATATCAGCCAACAGAACTAAAATACCACAACTGACAATGACAGGACAGACAGGTTTGGCCAACCAACTTCTGTGAAGAGAGCTGAGGGTCAACAACATTTAAGGATGAGTCATTGACAGTGTTGTTCAGTCTTCATGATACAGTGCTGCAGGTGCCTGTATATCGCGGGCCTGGTTGATGCCAGGATGTATTACGATGGTAAGCACAGAGTACAGCGCTGTCAAACAGTCACAATCCTA
>JAPXFY010000018.1:5022873-5027873 GCA_030674185.1 Monoplex corrugatus
CAAACTCAAACTCAAACTACCAACAACTCCAAACTCCAAATCCTAAACTACAACCAAACTCAAACTCAAACTCAAACTCTAAACTACAACTCTAAACTCCAAAACTCCAAACTCACAACCTACTCAAACTCTAACTAAACTCCACCACACACTAAACTCAAACTCAAACTCCAAATCCAACTCTAAACTCTAAAACAAACCACAAACTCCAAACTCAAACACCAAACTACAAACTCTAAACTCCAAACTACACAACTCAAACTCCAAACTCAAACTCTAAACTCCAAACTACAACCAAACTAACCCAACTCCCACTCCAAACTCTAAACTCCAAACTCTAAACTCAAACTCCAACCAACTCCAAACTCACCAAACACCAAACTCACAACTCAAACTCCAAACTACTCAAACTCACTAAACTCAAACTCCAAACTCCAAACTCAACTCACCAAACTCCAAACTCAACCAAATCAAACTCCAAACTACAAACTCAAAACCTAAACCTAAACTCAAACTCACCAAACCAAACTCCTCCAAACTCCAAACTCCAAACTCCAAACTCTCCAAACTCCAAACCCAAACTCCAAACTCCAAACTCAAACCAAACTCCAAACTCCAAACTCCAAACTAAACTCAACTCAAACTACAAACTCAACTTAAACTCCAAACTCCAAACTCCAAACTCCAAAACTCCAAACTCCAAACTCCATAAACTCCAAACTCCAAACTCCAAACTAAAACTACAAACTATAAACTCAAACTCAAATCCAAACTCCAAACTCCAACACTCCAAACTCCAAACTCCAAACTTCAAACTCCAAACTCCAAACTCCAACTCAAACTCCACAAACTCCAAACTCCAACAACACAACTCCAACCAAACTACAAACCCTAAAAACTCAAACTCACAACTCCAAACCCAAACTCCAAACTACACTCAAACTCCAAACTACAACTCAAACTCAAACTCCAAACCCAAACTACAAACTACAAACTCCAAACTCCAAACTATAAACTCCAAACTACAAACTCCAAACTCCAAACTACAAACTCCAAACTCCAAACTACAAACTACAAACTCTACTCAACTCCAAACTCCAAATCCAAACTCCACTCAAAACTCCAAACTCCAAACCTAAACTCTAAACTCAAACTCCTAAAATCAAAATCCAAACTACAAAACTACTAAACTCTGAACCACCAAACTCCAAACCTAAACTCTAAACTCTAAACTTAAAACTCCAAACTCCAAATTCCCAAACACCAAACACCAACTTCAAACTCTAAAACTTCAAACCCAAACTCAAACTCAAACTCCAAACTAAACTCTAAAACCAACTCAAAACTACAAACTCAAACTCAAACTCAAACTCCAAACTCAAACTCAATCAAACTCAAAACTCAACAACTAACTCAATCAAACTCAAACTCAAACTCAAACTCCAAACTCAAACTCAAACTCACAAACTAAACTCAAACTCAACTCCAACTACAAACTCAAACCCAAACTCCAACCACTCCAAACTCAAACTCAAACTCCAAACCAAACACCAAACTCCAAACTCAAACTCCAAACACCAAACTCAAACTCCAAACTCAAACTCCAAAAACTCCAAACTCCAAACTCAAACTCTAAACTCAAACTCAAACTCCAACAACCTCAAACCAAACTCCAAACTCCAAACATCCAAACTCCTAACCCAAACTCCAAAAACTTAACCCAAACTCAAACTCCAAACTCCATAACACAACTCCCAAACTCCAAACTACAAACTCAAAACTCAAATCCAAACTCAAACTACAAACTTAAACTCCAAACTCAAACTCCAAACTCAAACTCAAACTCACTAAACTCTAAACTCTAAACTCTAAAATCAAATTCCAAACTACAAACTCTAAACTCAACACCAAACTCCAAACATAAACTCTAAACTCTAAACTTTAAACTCCAAACTCCAAATTCAAACACCAAACACCAAACTTCAAACTCTAAACTTCAAACTCTAAACTAACTCTAAACTCCAAACTCTAAACTCTAAACTCTAAACTCTAAACTCTAACTTTCAAATTCCAAACTCTAAACTCAAACTCTAAACTTCAAACTCTAAACTTCAAACTATAAACTTAAACTCTAAACTTCAAACTCTAAACTTTAAACTCACTAAACTTCAAACTCTAACTTCAAACTCTAAACTTTAAACTCTAAACTCCAAACTCCAAACACCAAACACCAAACTCCAACTCTAAACTCTAAACTTTAAACTCCAAACTCCAAATTCCAAACACCAAACACCAAACTTTGAACTCTAAACTCTAAACTCTAAACTCTAAACTCTAAACTCAATCTCAAATTCCAAACTCCAAACTCAAAAAACTCAAACTCAAACTCTAAACTTCAAACTCTAAACTCTAAACTCCAAATTCAAACTCCAAACTACAAACTCTAAACTCTAAAACTTAAACTCTAAACTCCAAATCAACACCAAATCCAAATTAAACTCCAAACTCTCAACTCCAATTCTCCAAATCCAAACTTCCCAAACTCTCAACTCTAAACTCTAAAACACTCCACCAAACTAACTAAATCTAAACTCCAAACTCCAAACTACAAACTCTAAACTCCAAATCCAAAATCCGAACTCTAAACTCTAAACTCTAAACTCTAAACTCAAAATTCCAACTCCAAACTACAAACTCTAAACTCAAACTCCAAACACCAAACCAAACTACAAACTCTAAACTCCAAACTCCAAACTCCAAACTCCAAACTCTAAACTCTAAACTCTAAACTCCAAACTCTAAACTCCAAACTCCTAAAACTCTAAACTCTAAACTCAAAATTCCAAACTACAGTATGCAAACAAATATTCAGATTGGAACCAGAAATATTCAAAATAGGGTCAGAATATATGTCTTGATATAACTAGACGAGAGACAAGACAACACAAGACAAGACAAGACAAAAACAGACCAGACAAGACAAGACAAGACAACACCACACCAGACCAGACAAAGACCAGACAAGACTAGACAAGACAAGACAAGACCAGACAAGACCAGCCCAAGACCAAGACCAGACCAGGCCAGACATGACAAAAGACAAGACAAGACAAGACAACAACAGACCAGACCAGACCAGACCAGACCAGACCAGACCAGACCAGAACCAGACCAGACCAGACAGACCAACGAAACGAAAAGAAAAGAAAGAAAAAAACAAAACAAAACAAAACAAAACAAAACAAAACAAAACAAAACAACGAGACGAGACGAGACGAGACGAGACGAGACGAGACAGACAGACAGACATAAAATAACATAACAGAACAGACAAGAACAGACACAAAACAAGACAAGACAAGACAAGACAAGACAAGACAGACAAAAGACAAAGACAAAACAGGTGCAAGTGTTGTGTTGTGTTGTGTTGTGTTGTGTTGTGTTGTGTTGTGTTGTGTTGTGTTGTGTTGTGTTGTGTTGTGTTGTGTTGTGTTGTGTTGTGTTTGTGTTGTGTTGTGTTGTGTTGTGTTGTGTTGTTATATCAAATACGCGTTTTGATTCTACTTTCTGCTTTTCTGGTTTGAATTTTCTTGAACGCTCACAGTCACTTTGTACTAAATTTTCAGCTGTTGTGTAAATGACAAGGCCACAAAAATACTATGATGAATTATCTTGCATAGCGCTATACTCCAAACCCACTAAGACTCGGTACGCATCACACAGAATCAGACATTTTAGTGGACCATGGAAACTTAGGCTGTTAGGTGATTTGACCTCAGTCCATTATGTTGTTGTACAGTCTGTATCTTCTAGGTGAGCTGACTGCACTGCACTATGTTGTTGTACAGTCTGTATCTGTTAGGTCAGCTGTGCAGACTGTATCTGTTAGGTGAGCTGACTGCACTGCACTATGTTGTTGTACAGTCTGTATCTGTAGGTGAGCTGACCACACTCCATTGTGTTGTTGTACAGTCTGTATCTGTTAGGTGAGCTGCCCACTGCCATTTGTTGTTGTACAGTCTGTATCTGTTAGGTGAGCTGACCACACTCACTTTGTTGTTGTACAGTCTGTATCTGTTAGGTGAGCTGACCACACTCCATAGTGTTGTTGTACAGTCTGTATCTGTTAGGTGAGCTGTGCACACTGCACTATGTTGTTGTACAGTCTGTATCTGTTAGGTGAGCTGACCCACTGCACTATGTTGTTGTACAGTCTGTATCTGTTAGGTGAGCTGACCACTGCACTATGTTGTTGTACAGTCTGTATCTGTTAGGTAGCTGACACACTGCACTATGTTGTTGTACAGTCTGTATCTGTTAGGTGAGCTGACACACTGCACTATGTTGTTGTACAGTCTGTATCTGTTAGGTGAGCTGACCACACTGCACTATGTTGTTGTACAGTCTGTATCTGTTAGGTGAGCTGACCACTGCACTATGTTGTTGTACAGTCTGTATATGTTAGGTGAGCTGACCCACTCACTATGTTGTTGTACAGTCTGTATCTGTTAGGTAAACTGACACACTGCACTATGTTGTTGTACAGTCTGTATCTGTTAGGTGAGCTGACTCAGCACTGCACTATGTTGTTGTACAGTCTGTATCTTAGGTGAGCTGACCACACTCACTGTGTTGTTGTACAGTCTGTATCTGTTAGGTGAGCTGACCACACTGCACTATGTTGTTGTACAGTCTGTATCTGTATGAGGTGAGTCTGAGCTGACCACATCCACTATGTTGTTGTACAGTCTGTATCTGTTAGGTGAGCTGACCACACTCCACTATGTTGTTGTACAGTCTGTATCTGTTAGTGAGCTGACCACACTGCACTATGTTGTTGTACAGTCTGTATCTGTTAGATGAGCTGACCACACTGCACTTTGTTGTTGTACAGTCTGTATCTGTTAGATGAGCTGACCACACTGCACTATGTTGTTGTACATCTGTATCTGTTAGGTGAGCTGACCACACTCCACTATGTTGTTGTACAGTCTGTATCT
>JAPXFY010000018.1:5052873-5055373 GCA_030674185.1 Monoplex corrugatus
TTCTTAATCACCTCTTATCTCTATTAGAAGGACTTTTCCCCATAGTTTTACTTACATTTTTGTTCTACCTTTCAATAGTAGCCTAAGTAATTAATGGTTTCTTTCTGGCCATTTTTATCGTACATAGAAAACCAAAGTCTTCGTGATTATCAAACAGATAACCAATAATTTAACATAAGAGACTAGCCAACAATGAAATTGCGCCAACAATCACAAATCAAATTTTTGCAGTGGAATTGTAGATCTATTTCTACCAATTCCGCATACCTGGAACATTTTCTCTCATCAAATCAGTGTGAAGTTTTAATTTTGCAGTCGCTTAATGTTATCCCAATTTCCAAAATTATTATTATCCTCCGATATATGACTTGGGAAATCCTGGGAAGAAGGTAGCCACTGCGATATATATATTTAAAGAGTTGCAGTATCACATATTTAATTCCCCAGTTTTTACATCAACTGAAGACTTACACGCTTGTGCGGCCACAGTACAATTCAGTAATTCTTTCATCCTGAACGTTTTGTCAGTTTACTTGCCAGCAGGTCCAAATGACCACAACACAGAATGGCTGCATACGATTCCGGATCTGCAGCACGGTAGATGGCTAATAGGTGGAGACTTTAATTTCCCACTCCCCGTTTTGGGAAAAAGATTGTTGTACTGTTACAAGCAATCGTTTAGTAGAAAATATAGTTGACAGTGCGCTTTACCTTTTGAATGATGGGAGTGTCACTAGAATTCCTGATGTTTCCAAACACCGGGCAACAGCCATCGATCTGTCACTAATATCACCAGAATTAGTACCATGCTGTACCTGGGACACTCACAGAGATACTTTGGGAAGTGATCACTTACCTATCATCATAACAATAACTTATGACAACATCAGGATGAAAGACAGCACTCCTGACATCAAACCAAAATATAATTACGTGCGCGCTGATTGGTCCTTGTTTCGGACTGCTCTTGCTAATTAGGAATATAAGCATTATGAAAGTGAAAATGTAGACGTTATGTTTTCTAAGTTCCAGGAGTCAGTTCTAGCTGCTGCGGACCTCTCCATCCCGAAACTCAAAACTTATAAGTCCAATAATCGTTTGGGTAATGTTTGGTGGACAGAGGAATGTGAGAAAGCACTTCAGTATAAAAAAAGATAAATTCAAAATCTACATCAAAAGCAGAAAACCCGACGATCACATGGAAATGAAAAAAGCTAACATCCAGTGTAATAAAATCATTGCTGAAGTAAAGAAAGATTATTGGGCATCATACTGCACCAAAGAAATTACAAAACCCCCAAACACACACCCCCACACAAACACCCACACACACAAAAACACAAAAAAACAAAAAACAAAAAACCCCCCCACAAAACACACTTATAACACACACACACACCACCACAACACCATACACACACGCAACACACACACACACACAAAACCCCCACACACACACAAAACCAACACCCCACACACCCACCCGCTCATTCAGACAAACCAGATTTTTAGCCATTCAGTTTCCCCCAAATTGGGAAAAAGGATAATGAAATTTTTTCCCACATTATTTTTTCATCTTAAAAAGGTCAGGGGGGTTTCGACTGAAAGAGACGGGCCCCCCCTCATGACTCATTTCGTTTTAGCGTCGGGGTTCACACCTAATTGGGTGTGGGGTTTTAACCCCCCTTTGGGCCTTTAAAACTGTCCCCTCTTTAAAAACAAATTGGGTTTTTCGGGGGGTTCGGTATAGGATTAAAATAAGTTCCCCCCATTTAAAACAAACCTTTTCCCCGTTTAATTTTCAACATCATGGTTGTTTTGGTGGGTCGGTATAGGAATAAAAGTTCCCCCATTAAAACTGGCCTTCTCACTGTCCCATCTTACATCCCTAGTTGTTTCTGGGTGTCATTTTAAAATTACAAAAATCCCCCAAAACCCAAAAAGGGCCTTCTCAATGCCCCCTATCAACATCATAGTTGTTCGGGGGGTCAAATGTAGGATCAAAATGGGGGGTTTCCCCCCCCCCCCCACTTCCTTGGCCATGTCCCTCTAAGGGGTGGGTGATGGGAAATACTAAAAAAAAATCGATCAATTTAATCTGAAAGAGATTTTTTTTAATACGAAAATTTTTTCGTAAAACTGCGGGCCCCCGGGGCCGAGCGCGCAACCCCACACACACACAACCCAACCCCAAAAAAAACCCCCACACAACACAAGCAAAACCCCACACCCACACCCACCCCAAAACAGACAGACAGACAGTCAAAACAAAACAAAAAAAACTCACAAAACACAACACACAGGGACAACACAACGAATACCCCACACACACAAAACACACACACACACAAAACACCCCAAAAACACCGCACACACACAAAACCACACCAAAATACACACACCACAACCCCACACACACCACACACACACCCCACACAACACACAAAACACACACACCACAACACCACACAGCAAAACCAAAACACAAACCACACACACA
>JAPXFY010000018.1:5057873-5062873 GCA_030674185.1 Monoplex corrugatus
CGACTAGCAACGAGGGAGATGAGACCGAAAAGGCTGAGACTGTCCGTACAAATGCGCTTCCACCGCGTGTTTCTCACTGGGGGTCCATGTCATTGCGTCGACAGCTCATGCGTCGACAGCTCATTGCGTCGACAGCCCCTCCCCCCCCCCCCCCCCGGCCCTAAAATGTGAATGAGCTGTCGACGCAATGGGCTGTCGACTTTACGGTACCTCCTAGTGTGTGTGTGTGTGTGTGTGTGTGTGTGTGTGTCTCTCTTCTCTGTCCTGTCTGTCTGTCTCTGTCTCTGTCTCTCTCTGTCTGTCTCTCTGTCTGTCTCTCTCTCTCTCTCTCTCTCTCTCCCTCCCTCCCCCCCCCCCTAAAATGTGAATGAGCTGTCGATGCAATGAGCTATCGACGCAATGGGATGACAATCAGCTGTATGTCTCTGGGCCTCTCCCTGACCTTCCCCTCATGATCCAAAACACCCAATCTTGTGTAGCCGACCTGAAGGATTGGATGACTGAAAACAAATTGAAATTGAATGAAGAGAAATCCGAATTGATCTTGATCACACCCCACCCAAACTCCAAAATCACACCCCTCTCTTCCAACCTCCATCACACTTGTTGACTCGTCTATCACTCTCATCCTATTCTGCCCGTAACCTTGTGTAACTCTTGACCAAACCCTGTCCTTCCATCTGCATGTTAGCAACGTTTTGTCGACTTGTTTTCTTGAACTCCGCCGAATTGCTTCTATCCGCCATCTCCTCTCAGAAGACACGACAAAGACTCTTGTCTGTGCACTTGTTCTATCTCGTCTTGATTACTGTAATGCTCTTTTGTCTGGTTCCCCCTCTCACCTCATTAACAAACTTCAGAAAGTTCAAAATCATGCTGCCCGTCTCATCTCCGCTCTTCAAAATTTAACCATGTTACGCCATTGCTCTGTTCTCTTCACTGGCTCCCGGTTCAGCAAAGAAATCCTACAAGATTGCCTGTCCTCTGCTTCAAATCTATTGAGTCTTCCTGTCCTGAGTATCTCGCCCATCTGTTACATCTCTACACGCCATCTCGAGCTTTGCGGTCCTCATCCGACACCCGTCTCTATAGTATCCCCATAGTCCGCACTAAAAGGTTTGGGCAGCGTTCTTTTTCCTATCAAGCTCCAACTATCTGGAATCAGCTACCTCGCTCACATCAGATACTCACCCTCTCTGTCCACATTCAAACGCTCCCTCAAAACTCATCTGTTTCCCAAATAACTGGTAATTTCTGCCCCCCTCCCCCCATGTAACGTAATGTTGGCTTTATAATGTCTTAGTGTCATTGTGTCATTGCATTTGTATGTCGTGCTGTGTGTGTGTGTGTGTGTGTGCGTGTGCGTGTGTGTGTGTGTGTGTGTGTGTGTGCGCGTGTGTGTGTTTGTGGGCGTGTGTGTGCGTGCTTGTGATTTCGGTTATATGTTTTTGCCATTGTTAACGCCTAGGGCATTAATTTGATTAGGCGTACTAGATGTTCATAATAATAATATAATAATAATAATGGGCTGTCGACTTTACGGGTACCTCCCCTCACTGGTACGCAGAGTGGGACAACACACACCACGCCTGTATTCAGCTCTGCGGAACTGGTGAGTACGATTGTCGAACTCAAAAATATCGAACTGGATCTGCGCAAGCAAATAAATTCTCTAGAAAGGACTGTGCTTGCGCAGATCTCGGACCGGTCGACAGCAACCACCACCACCAAGATCACCCAGTAACAGTCAGACACAGACAGATCTCCATGAAACAAATCCCACGTACGCAGACGTTCTCAAACAGAAACCAACACGCAGACAGGACGACCAACAGCCCCCAAAATCAGACAAAACAACAAGTAGCAGCAATAAGCCTAAATCAAAGCCAGCGAAAATAGCGACCGAGAAGAAAGCTAAAGGCGGGAAAGAACAACATGACATCAAAAAAGCTAAAGACGTCACTTCACAGCCGAAACATTCAACGTCACACACTAAGAAGATACCAGAACAATGTAAGAAGAATCACGACCTTCCCTACGTTTTGACTGTCCACGACTCGGTGTTGACAGGTGTCAATTCAAGACGACTGGGATGATCTTACGGTTTTGAAGGAGACTCGTGTGCTGTGAATAACATTCCTGACATAAAAGGCTCTTTAGACAAGGCACTATCTAAATTTGACAATCCTGCTGACTGTATCGTTTTTCATTGTGGTGTCCACGAACTAAATAACAAAGACATCGCAGCAACTACTCAACATCTCGCTTCTTGCATAAAACATGCAGCACAAACATACCCAACATCAAAGATAGTTATCAGCAAGATCGCCCCTGTCCGACATGCACATACGGAGGTTCAGCGGAATTTGTTCAACGCTTTCTTGTCTGCTGAGCTTGTTGACATAAAAAACATTTCTTTGTGTTTCACATGAAAACCTCCGTACTAACCAGCACTTTCTATACGACAATATACACACCACTGCCAGAGGAAGCAGCGTGATAGCGGGGAACCTTGGACGACACGTTCGAGATTTGTTTTTGGGAGACCCCTAAGAACAACACGATCACGTTCTTCACGGCTACACTCCTCCAGATTTCCCCTAGGACGGTTTCCACCATTCGGCCTGACCCCGTGGCTGCCATATGATATGTTTTAGTAGATCTACAGTAATCAACGATTCCTGTCACAGGACTTTTTCCACATCATCTCTGACAATTCGTCAGACTATAAGGACTCAGTCAGACTATAATCTCCGTACATTTGACGGCGTGTATACCATTGTTTTCATTTATTTGTAATTTGTTTCTGTTCTTAATCACCTCTTATCTCTATTTAGAAGGACTTTTCCCCATAGTTTTACTTACATTTTTGTTCTACCTTTCAATAGTAGCCTAAGTAATTAATGGTTTCTTTCTGGCCATTTTTATCGTACATAGAAAACCAAAGTCTTCGTGATTATCAAACAGATAACCAATAATTTAACATAAGAGACTAGCCAACAATGAAATTGCGCCAACAATCACAAATCAAATTTTTGCAGTGGAATTGTAGATCTATTTCTACCAATTCCGCATACCTGGAACATTTTCTCTCATCAAATCAGTGTGAAGTTTTAATTTTGCAGTCGCTTAATGTTATCCCAATTTCCAAAATTATTATTATCCTCCGATATATGACTTGGGAAATCCTGGGAAGAAGGTAGCCACTGCGATATATATATTTAAAGAGTTGCAGTATCACATATTTAATTCCCCAGTTTTTACATCAACTGAAGACTTACACGCTTGTGCGGCCACAGTACAATTCAGTAATTCTTTCATCCTGAACGTTTTGTCAGTTTACTTGCCAGCAGGTCCAAATGACCACAACACAGAATGGCTGCATACGATTCCGGATCTGCAGCACGGTAGATGGCTAATAGGTGGAGACTTTAATTCCCACTCCCCGTTTTGGGAAAAAGATTGTTGTACTGTTACAAGCAATCGTTTAGTAGAAAATATAGTTGACAGTGCGCTTTACCTTTTGAATGATGGGAGTGTCACTAGAATTCCTGATGTTTCCAAACACCGGGCAACAGCCATCGATCTGTCACTAATATCACCAGAATTAGTACCATGCTGTACCTGGGACACTCACAGAGATACTTTGGGAAGTGATCACTTACCTATCATCATAACAATAACTTATGACAACATCAGGATGAAAGACAGCACTCCTGACATCAAACCAAAATATAATTACGTGCGCGCTGATTGGTCCTTGTTTCGGACTGCTCTTGCTAATTAGGAATATAAGCATTATGAAAGTGAAAATGTAGACGTTATGTTTTCTAAGTTCCAGGAGTCAGTTCTAGCTGCTGCGGACCTCTCCATCCCGAAACTCAAAACTTATAAGTCCAATAATCGTTTGGGTAATGTTTGGTGGACAGAGGAATGTGAGAAAGCACTTCAGTATAAAAAAAGATAAATTCAAAATCTACATCAAAAGCAGAAAACCCGACGATCACATGGAAATGAAAAAAGCTAACATCCAGTGTAATAAAATCATTGCTGAAGTAAAGAAAGATTATTGGGCATCATACTGCACCAAAGAAATTTCTGATTTTAAGGATTTCCATAAAGTCTGGACAAAAATGAATCAAATGAAAAACGGGGCCAATTTACCCACGTGTCCAATAATGATTGATACGTGTAACAAATTTCCTTCTGACATGGACAAAGCTGAAACTTTTGTAGAACTCTTTGCTGAAAATAGTAAAGTAGACGGGTTGTCTCCTAACAGCAAACACTACAGAGAAACGGCAGCTAACAACCCTATCTTCATAGATCCATTACCTCAGAATGATCGCTGGTTTAATTCTCCGATCACCTTAGAAGAGCTAAAAAACACTATCTTGTCTCTACACAACAAAAGGAGTTCGGTAGGTGTCGATGCAGTTTCAAATGAAATGATTAAGCATCTTCCAGAAAATTATATTATTTTCTTACATAAAATTTTTCAGAAGTGCTGGGTGAGTGGAACTGTACCACAGGTATGGCAAAAGTCTGTTGTTATACCCATATTAAAAGCAGGAAAGCCTAAAAACAATAAAAACAGTTACAGACCTATTGCTTTGACGTCCCATATGAGCAAACTAATGGAAAGATTGATCCTAAACAGACTTATACATTACTGTGATAGAAATAACGTTATTCCGGTAAACCAGGCAGGTTTCAGAAAAAGGAGATCCACAGTTGAGCACCTGGTTAAACTTACAACTCAGATAAAACAACAATTTGCCCGTAGAAAAAGTCTTTTAGCAACATTTTTTGATGTGAAAAAAGCTTATGATCAAGTTTGGCATAAACGTTTATTGTACAAGCTGAAATCTATTGGTCTTTCTGGCAATATGTATAATTATATCTAGTCCTATCTAGCCAATAGAACAATTCAAGCAAGAGTGGGAACAAGTTATTCTTCTTCACGATCTCTTGACATGGGAATTCCTCAAGGTTCAGTG
>JAPXFY010000018.1:5070373-5072873 GCA_030674185.1 Monoplex corrugatus
CAGCCAAAGTAACAGACTGGTGAAACTTTTCTGTGTACCGCAGATCCCTTTAAGTTTCGTCAGCTGGTTCGCAGCTGTCGGCTGAGGAGATCGAGAAGTAGCAACCGCTTTTAGCCAATGAGATTCGAGAGTGGCTTGCAGCGGTTATGTCCCTTGATTACACTTACCGTTCCTTCTTCTCCGCTCCAATCCCACCACCACCACCCTCCTCCCCCTCTTTTATCCACAGCTTTCAGTTCCCTCTGCAGAAGTTCTGTCCTCGTTTGACAGTCTAGCAGGACAGAATGAAGAGAGTTAAGCCATAATAAACTTCTGCTTTTCCCTCGACAGTACCTTCACAGTCTATTCACATTATGTTTCGTCTTAAAGCGCATATGTGAATAGACGTTAAAACAAATAACGAACCTTCATAGGAACCAGAAAACACGAAAAATAGAATCAAAACGCGTGTTTAATACAAGACAAGGCAGGCGCAAATTTTCTGCTAACTGGCTTTTGTCAAGTGCGAATGTAAGATCACAGACAAACGCCAAAGACAAAATTAGGAGAAAAAGACTGAAACTTCCTTGCTGTTTCGTCCAGTTGGCCGAAAATTTGCGACACACTTGTCTTGTTGTATTAAATACGCGTTCTGGTTCTATTTTCGAGTTTTCTGGTTCCTGTTTGCTTGAACACGGGCAGTCACACTTGTTTCGGATTTTGTATTACCCTCTAACAAAACCAGAGACATGTCAGTTACAGTTTTCCTCAAGACAATGTCTGTGCTCTCTGAATCCATTTCATAAGCACCAATGCCACATATACCATGTGATGGAGAAGAACCAAACTGACCATGGCATCTGCACCAACGCCACAAATACCATGTGATGGAGAACCAAACTGACCATGGCATCTGCACCAACGCCACAGATACCATGTGATGGAAAAGAACCAAACTGACCATGGCATCAGCACCAATGCCACATATACCATGTGATGGAGAGAACCAAACTGACCATGACATCAGCACCAAACCACAGATACCATTGATGGACAAGAACCAAACTGACCATGGCATCAGCACCAATGCCACATATACCATGTGATGGAGAAGAACCAAACTGATCATGGCATCTGCACCAACGCCACATATACCATGTGATGGAGAAGAACCAAACTGACCATGGCATCAGCACCAAGCCACATATCCATGTGATGGAGAAGAACCAAATGACCATGGCATCAGCACCAATGCCACATATACCATGTGATGGAGAAGAACCAAACTGACCATGGCATCAGCACCAATGCCACAATACCATGTGATGGAGAAGAACCAAACTGACCATGGCATCAGCACCAACGCCACATATACCATGTGATGGAAGAACCAAACTGACCATGGCATCAGCACCAACGCCACATATACCATGTGATGGAGAAGAACCAAAACTGACATGGCATCAGCACCAACTGCCACATATACCATGTGATGGAGAAGAACCAAACTGACCATGGCATCAGCACCAATGCCACATATACCATGTGATGGAGAAGAACCAAACTGACCATGGCATCAGCACCAACGCCACATATACCATGTGATGGAGAAGAACCAAACTGACCATGGCATCAGCACCAAGCCACATATACCATGTGATGGAGAAGAACCAAACTGACCATGGCATCAGCACCAACGCCACATATACCATGTGATGGAGAAGAACCAAACTGACCATGGCATCAGCACCAATGCCACATATACCATGTGATGGAGAAGAACCAAACTGACCATGGCATCAGCACCAATGCCACATATACCATGTGATGGAGAAGAACCAAACTGACCATGGCATCAGCACCAACGCCACATATACCATGTGATGGAGAACCAAACTGATCATGGCATCAGCACCAATGCCACATATACCATGTGATGGAGAAGAACCAAACTGACCATGGCATCAGCACCAATGCCACATATACCATGTGATGGAGAAGAACCAAACTGACCATGGCATCAGCACCAACGCCACATATACCATGTGATGGAGAAGAACCAAACTGACCATGGCATCAGCACCAATGCCACATATACCATGTGATGGACAAGAACCAAACTGACCATGGCATCAGCACCAATGCCACATATACCATGTGATGGACAAGAACCAAACTGACCATGGCATCTGCACCAACGCCACATATACCATGTGATGGACAAGAACCAAACTGACCATGGCATCTGCACCAACGCCACATATACCATGTGATGGACAAGAACCAAACTGACCATGGCATCAGCACCAACGCCACATATACCATGTGATGGAGAAGAACCAAACTGACCATGGCATCTGCACCAATGCCACATATACCATGTGATGGAGAAGAACCAAACTGATCATGGCATCAGCACCAACGCCACAGATACCATATGATGGAGAAGAACCAAACTGATCATGGCATCAGCACCAATGCCACAGATACCATGTGATGGACAAGAACCAAACTGATCATG
>JAPXFY010000018.1:5087873-5090373 GCA_030674185.1 Monoplex corrugatus
GGAATTAGTCGCTATTAATCAAGCATTGCATTATCTAGTAAATCTTAAAACCATGTCTTTCAAAGTAGTTCTCTTTGTTGACTCAAAATCTGTATTATATGCCTTACGGTCTTTTAATGCCGACACAAGACCTGATTTAATTACTGAGGCAAATCATCTTATACATCGTTTAAGGGTCAAAGGTACAGATATCAGTTTATGCTGGGTGCCTTCTCATGTTGGTCTTCACGGCAACGAAGTAGTTGACAGAGCAGCTAAGCAAGGCGCCCAGAATGCTGATAATGCTATAGAATTACATGTTCATACCTCCGTAAAAGAAGCTTGCAACTTGCTCGAATCAGCCTCATGGACTCGATTTCTTGAACATTCAGATGAACAGTTTGTGTCACAACAAATGATAAAACTTACCGTTCAAAATGTATGTAAAAAATTGCAGTATTCTTCTATGTATCATTTGAGATCGATTGTTGCTGTTTGTTTTCGTATTCAGCTAAACGCATTGAGAACAAAATATTGTAAAAATGTCAAGTGTATTTGCGGCGAACAGTTCACACTGTTTCACTGTTTATTCTACTGCAAAATGCTACGTTCTTTTTTACCGAAAATGTTTACTCAAGAAAAGTATTCTGAAAATCATTTCCAGAAAATTACATCAGATCAAACGTTGTTAGTTAGAATTTCAGAATCATTAGTTCACAGTCCTGTTAATGCATTACTTTAACTTTATTCGGTTTGTATTTTAGTGTTACAATTTCCCTTCACGTTATTGAAGTTAATTGTTAGTGTTAAGTTCTCGTTCCATTTTACTGTTCCCCCACCTGCTAATGTCTTTTTCCTCTGTCTTCCCTCTGCCCAAATCCAACCCGTCCAACTATCGTTCTACATTTTATTTTGTTCACTTTTTTTTTTTTTTTTTTTTTTTTTTTTTTTTTAAATAATTTCCCCTCCCCCGTCTAATATCACTTATAGTGAAAAGACGTTAAATTAAAGAACGAACGAACACACACACACACACATACACACACACACACACACACACACACACACACACACACACACACACACACACTGACGCAGACAGTGACACAGACAGACACACTCAGACACACACACACACACACACACACACACACACACACACACACACACACACACACACACACACACACACTCACACACACACACACACACAGACGCAGACAGTGACACAGACACACACAGACACACACACACACACACACACACACACACACACACACACACACACACACACACACACACACACACACACGCACACACACACATACACACACAGACACACACACACACACACACACATAGTTACTTGTAACTATACAATGTTAAGTGAATCGAAACAAAAAAAACAAAAATCAGTAGCTGATTACATGGCCTTTCCTGGTTAAAACATTTCTGGTGACATTTCAAAGTCTTGACTGCGTAGTAGTATTTCACTCCGAACTTCACTTAACCCTTTGTCTCTTGCACGCTCTCCATCAGCATCCTGCATTGTCAACCATGCTGGCAGAGCAAAAACTTACCCTTTAACTCTCTCACCCTATCCACCAGCTTCCCGCAAAAAACTGGTGGATAGGGTGACGGAGTCAAAGTGTTAAATTCTTGCAGTTGGTAGATAAGGTCATCATCATCATCAAGTGCCTTGCTACATGGCGTTGGCGATCATGGACTTCCATCTGTTTTTATCCCTTGTTGCCGCAAGCACATCTTCCACCCTCTCTGTCCTCAGCCACTCTGCAAGTCCGTCCACTATTTTTTACCCTGGGTCTACCTGGTGCTCTCTTTCCCTCCAGCTTCCCTGTTGAGACCAGGTGCTCTAATTCTCCTTTCCTCATAAAATGGCATATAAATGTTGCCTGTCTTTCCCTTATCTTCCTTATCAATAATCTTCTTGTGTCTGCCTCCATCAAGACTGTCTCGTTTGTTTTCTTTGCTGCCCATGGAACTCTCAACATTCTTCTTAGAAACCACATCTCGGCTGCCTCGATCTTGTTGTGACTTGGTGGATAAGGTGCAGGAGTCAAAGGGTTACGTTTTTGTAGTTGGTGGACAAGGTGCCGGAGTCAAAGGGTTACGTTTTTGTAGTTGGTGGACAAGGTGCGGAGTCAAAGGGTTACGTTTTTGTAGTTGGTGGACAAGGTGCGGAGTCAAAGGGTTACGTTTTTGTAGTTGGTGGACAAGGTGCAGGAGTCAAAGGGTTACGTTTTTGTAGTTGGTGGACAAGGTGAGGGAGTCAAAGGGTTACGTTTTTGTAGTTGGTGGACAAGGTGAGGGAGTCAAAGGGTTACGTTTTTGTATTTGGTGGACAAGGTGAGGGAGTCAAAGGGTTAAGTCGCTGTTTGAAGTTTTCTGTTTGTGCCTGTCTTAGTTTTTGATTTTTTGTTTTCTTTTTATTCTTGCTAATGGGTTGTCTGAGATTCTGTGAGTGGACCGAGTTTTCGATTACAACCAAATTTGTCGCTTT
>JAPXFY010000018.1:5100373-5102873 GCA_030674185.1 Monoplex corrugatus
TGTATGTGTATGTGTGAGTGTGTGTGAGTTTGTGTGTGTGTGTGTGTTTGTGTGTGTGTGTGTGTGTGTGTGTGTGTGTGAGAGAGAGAGAGAGAGAGAAAAAAAGAGAGAGAGAGAGTGTATGTGTATGTGTGAATGTGTGTGAGTTTGTGTGTGTGTGTGTGTGTGTGTGTGTGTGTGTGTGTGTGTGTGTGTGTGTGTGTGTGTGTGTGTGTGTGTGTGTGTGTGTGTGTGTGTGTGTGTGTGTGTGTGTGTGTGTGTTTGTGTGTGCGTTTGTGTGTGTGGACTACATTCGGAATGCTAGACGCCATCCTGGAAAAAATGAAACCGAAACTGATATGGAAGTCTGTCATCCACATCAAAAGTTGTTTTTTTTGTTTTTGTTTGTTTTTGTTTTTTTGTTTTGGTCCCATTTTCTACGCCACCTCAATGGCAACAGAAGCTGGCTCATTTTTTTTTAGAATGCGATTATGATGGTGACGATGATGGTGATAGATATGAAGCTATGGCGTTCCATCTAGGACTGAGACAGCGGGACAGGGCTGTATTCCACGCATAGTATCATTATATAACCTGGCGTCGACCAGGCCCGAGAGGTACAGACACCTGTGGTGATGTTCAGAAGATTTGAGCGACAGCCTCAATGACGCATCCGTGAAGCGGATGAGACTCTGCTGTGTGGTCTCAGTCTTCTCAATGAGCCCATAGCACGGCCAACTCTGGGTAGGAGCCGGTTGGAGCTGAACAATCCCACAATGATTTTTGAAGTGACTGATGGGGATTGGAACCCACAACCTTCCAGTCGGTAGTCCGTTGCGTTAACCACTACACCAGTAGCAGTGATCCACTCAAGGTTTACGTCCACTGAGGTTTGTAGCTAAGAGAGTAAACCCTGAACCTGAAATTTCAAGGGGGACTTAGAGTGACATTTGGTAAAAAAAAATCATGAAAAAATTTGTTTTGGGTTTTAGGCAGTTTTGGTGACAATAAATCCTCTATAAAATTTTCTGGTTGTTATTTACCTGAATACTACCTCTAAATATTTATATTTGTTTGTTTTGTGAAGTAGGTGTCGTAAAAAGATTGAGAGAATTTTCAGTTATTTCATAAACAAATTATAATCTTTGAAACTGTTTTTCTCAAAACTTGTATTTGTGTGCAAGTAACGTGTTTGCCCCTCTTATATCTTTGGCTAGAGAGAAGCTATTGACCTAAAATTTGGCACACTTGTGTAAAATTGGCTGCTGAGTGCCAAAAAACAACTATCAAAAGGTCTCTAAAATAAATAGTTTTCATGATATTTAATTTCTTTATGGTCCACCCGAAAAGGAAAACAATTGTCAAATGTAGACTGCTTGCTAATGGCCACTAGTGCACCAATCACTTTATGATATGTTTTGTTGCATAAAAGGACATCAGATGAAACCATTGTAAAGAATCAAAACTTTTTTTACATGATGGATGTACTCACTGGTTGAGGTGCAAAATCGCTACATTTTTGACAGGTAATATTTAATGGAAAAAATCATATATATATTTTCTAATGCATAGATTGATTCCAATCTTTGCACAGAAATTAATTCTGCCATAAAGAAGCTGTGTGCCAAATTTCACTTTGATAGCTTCGGTAGAAGCTGAGAAACAAAAATTGACCAAAATTCACTCTAAGTCCCCCCTTTCACAGAAAAATCACCCCTACTGCCTTGTAGGTTGTCGTTGGAACGACAAAGGCTGGCGGAGAGTCCGTACACAAACCGATGGAAGGCAACAGGAAACCACCATCGTATTTTCCCCAAGACAAAGAATGGCTAGCCAAACGAGACAGTCTTGATGGAGGCAGACACAAAAAGATTATTGATAAGGATGATTACGAAAAGACAAGCAACATTAATAGGCCAATTAATGGAGAGAGGGGAATTAGAGCACCTGGTCACAACAGGAAAGCTGGAGGGAAAGAGAACACTGGGTAGACTCAGGGAGAAAATATTGGACGAACTTTTAGGGTGGTTGAGGACAGAGAGGATGAAAGATGTGCTTGCAACGACAAGGGATAGATGCATATGACCAAGATCGCCAACGCCATGCAGCAGGGCACTTGATGATAAGGCTTGTAGAGAAGGACGAAATCAGTTGTTGTTTTTTTTTATCTGTGATTTGTTTTATAAAAGGTAAACTATCATAATGGTACGACCATCTTGGTTTTTTGTCCTTTTTTTTGGCTTTGTTTTCTTTGCTTTTCTTTCTTTCATTTTTCTTTTTGTTGTTGTCAGTGGCAGGGAGAGAGAGTGAGGCGCATTGATCTCACTAGATCTGACAGCAGTAAATAAGGCCATTTTTCTGTCAATGTCATGACGTCAGCAAAAATCACCCCCCTCTCCCCCACCCTTACCTTGTCACAGAAAGGGTAGCGGGGAGTGAGAGGGACACACCATAAGGTGATGGTCATTGTGATGATGATGATGATCATGATGATCGTGATGGTGGTGATGGTGATGACGAT
>JAPXFY010000018.1:5105373-5110373 GCA_030674185.1 Monoplex corrugatus
AACAAGAAGAAGAACAAGAAGAAGAAAAAAAAGAACAAGAAGAACAAGAAAAGAACAAGAAGAAAAAGAAAAGAAGAAGAAAGAAGAAGAAGAAGAAGAAAGAAGAAAAAAGAACAAGAACAAGAACAAGAAAAAAAAAGAAGAAGAACAAGAAAAGAAGAAAAGAAAGAAGAGAAAAGAGAAGAAAAGAAAAGAAAGAAAAGAAAAGAAGAAGAAGAAGAAGAAGAAGAAGAAGAAGAAGAAGAAGAAGAAGAAGAAGAAGAAGAGAAGAAGAAGAAGAAGAAGAAGAAGAAGAAGAAGAAGAAGAAAGAAGAAAGAAAGAAGAAGAAGAAGAAGAAGAAGAAAAGAAAAGAAAAGAAGAAAGACAAGAAGAAAAGAAAAGAAGAAGAAGAAGAAGAAGAAGAAAGAAGAAGAAGAAGAAGAAAGAAGAAGAAGAAGAAGAAAAGAAGCAAGAAGAAGAAGAAAAGAAGAAAAGAAAAGAAGAACAAGAAGAAGAAGAAAAAAAGAACAAGAACAGAACAAGAAAAGAACAAGAGAAGAACAAGAAGAAAAGAACAAGAAAAAGAAGAAGAAAAGAAAAGAAGAAGAGAAAAAAGAAAGAACAAGAAGAAAGAACAAGAAGAAAGAAGAAAAGAAGAAAAGAAAGAACAAGAACAAGAAGAAGAACAAGAAAAAGAAGAACAAGAACGAAGAAGAAGAACAAGAAGAACAAGAAGAAGAAGAAAAGAAAAAGAAGAAAAGAAGAAGAAGAAAAGAAGAAGAAGAAAGAAAGAAGAACAAGAACAGAAAAGAAGAAAGAAGAAGAAGAACAAGAAGAACAAGAAGAAAAGAAGAACAAGAACAAGAAGAAGAAGAAAGAAAGAAAAAAGAAGAAAGAAGAAGAAGAAGAAAGAAAGAACAAGAAGAAGAAAAGAAGCAAGAACAGAGAAGAACAAGACAAAAGAAGAAAAGAAAAGAAGAAAGAAAAGAACAAGAAAAGAAGAAGACAAGAACAAGAAAAGAAAAGAAGAAGAAGAAGAAGAAGAAGAAGAAAAGAACAAGAACAGAGAAGAAAAGAAGAAGAAGAACAAGAAGAACAAGAAAAGAAAACAAGAACAGAAGAAGAAGAACAAGAAGAAAAGAAAAGAAGAAGAAGAAAGAAAAGAAGAAGACAAGAACAGAGAAAAAGAAGAAGAAGAACAAGAAGAACAAGAACAAGAAAAGAACAAGAAAAGAACAAGAAGAAGAACAAGAAGAAAGAAACAAGAAGAAAGAACAGAAGAAAGACAAGAACAAGAGAAAAGACAAGAACAAGAAGAAAAGAAGAAAGAAGAAGAAAAGAAAAGAAGACAAGAAAAGAAGAAGAGAACAAGAAAGAACAAGAAAAGAAGAACAAGAAGAACAAGAACAGAAGAAAAGAACAAGAAAAAAGAAGAAAAGCAAGAAGAAAAACGAAAGAAAGAAGAACAAGACAAGAACGAAGACAAGAAAACAAGACAAGAAACAAGAAAGAGCAAGAAAACAAGAAAAGAAGAACAAGAAAGAACAAAAGAAGAAGAACAAGAAACAAGAACAAGAAGAACAAGAACAAGAAAACAAGAACAAAAGAACAAAACAAAAGAAGAAAAGAAACAAGAAACAAGAACAAGAACAAGAAGACAAGAAGAAAAGAAAGAAGAACAAGAACAAGAAGAACAGAACAAAGAAAGAAGAAGAACAAAGAACAAGAAGAACAGAAGAACAAGAAGAAGAAGAACAAGAAGAAACAAGAAGAAAAGAAAAGAAAAAAAGAAAGAAAAACAAGAAAAGAAGAAGAACAAGAAGCAAGAAGAACAAGAACAAGAAAGAAAGACGAAGAAGAACAAGAAGAAAGAAGCAAGAACAAGAAAAGAAAGAAAGAACAAGAAAGAACAAGAAAACAAGAAGAAGAAGAAGAACAAGAAAGAAAAAAGAAGAAGAAACAAGAACAAGAAGAAAGAACAAGAAGAAAGAACAAGAACAAAAAAGAACAAGAAGACAAGAACAAAGACAGAAGAAGAAAAGAACAGAAGAAACAAAGAAAGAAGAACAAGAACAAGAAGAAGACAAGAAGACAAGAAGAAAACAAGAAGAAGAAAAGACAAGAACAAGAAAGAAGAACAAGAAGAACAAAAGAAGAACAAGAAAAAACAAGAACAAGAAGAAGAAAAGAAGAAAAGAAGAACAAGAAAAGAACAGAACAAGAAGAAGAAAAGAACGAAAAGAACAAAGAAGAACAAGAAGAACAAGAACAAGAAGAACAAGAACAAGAAGAAGACAAGACAGAAAAGAAGAACAGAGAAGAAGACAAGAAGAAGAAGATAAAGAAGATGAAGAGAATAGAGATGAGAAGATAGAAGAGAAGAGAGAAGAAGAATGAAGAGAACGAGAGAATGAATGAAGAAGAAAGAAAAACAATGAACGAAAGTGCAAAATCGATTCCAGAACAGAACCAAGCGATACAGTACCAAGAAGAACACAAGAAACGAACAAATCAGAGCACAAGAACAAGGCTAAAAGAAGAGAGAGAGAAGAGACAGAAGAAGCACGAGGACAACCAAGAACACAGTTTTCACACACAAACCAAGAAGAACGAAGAAGAAAACAAGACAGAAGAACAAGAAGAGAAAAGAAAACAAGAACAAGAAAAGAAGAAGAAGAAAAAAGAAGAACAAGAAAAGAAACAAGAACAAGACAGAAAAGAAGACAAGAACAAGAAGAACAAAGAAAAGATAAGAAGAACGAAGAACAAGAACAAGAAGAAAAAAAAGAAGAAGAACAAGAACAAGAAGAACAAGAACAAGAACAAAACAAGAAAAGAAGAACAAGAACAAGAAACAAAACCAAGAAGAAGAAGAACAAGAAGAAGAAGAACAAGAAGAACAAGAGACAAGAACAAGAAGCAAGAAGAACAAGAACAAGAAGAACAAGAAAAGAACAAGAAGAACAAGAACAAGAAGAACAAGAACAAGAAGAACAAGAACAAGAAGGACAGAACAAGAAGAACAAGAACAAAAAAAACCAAGAAGAAGAAAGAAACAAGAAGAAGAAGAACAAGAAGAACAAGAACAAGAAAGAACAAGAACAAGAACAAGAAGAACAAGAACAAGAACAAAACCAAGAAGAAGAAGAACAACAAGAACAAGAACAAGAACAAGAAGAACAAGAAAGAACAAGAAACAAGAAGAACAAGAACAAGAACCAAAACCAAGAAGAAGAAGAACAAGAAGAACAAGAACAAGAACAAGAACAAGAAGACATAAAAAGATGATAATACAGATGATGATGATGATGATGATGATGATGATGATGATGATGTGATGATGATGATGATGATGATGATGATGATGATGATGATGATGATGATGATGATGATGAGTGATGATGATGATGATGATGATGATGAGATGATGATGATGGTGATGACGATGGTAATGGTAATGGTAATGATAATGATACAATGACATTCGGAAGTTGCCAAAATTCGATTCCAGAATCAAACCAAGGCGCGCACTCTCATCAGTCACAAAAGCAATCCCCAACAACGACCACACCTCCAGGCCACAAAACACAGGCTAACTGGGAGGGGGAGGGGGAGACAGGAATGAATAGCACGAGTGACCCCTAACCCAAGCCATCATCCCCCTCTGTCTCTCTCTCTCTCTCACACACACACACACACACACACACAACACACACACGCACAACACACACACACACACACAGACACACCACACACCCCACACACACACACACACACACAACCACACACACACACACACACACACACACAAACACGCACATAAACACACACGAGACACTGAGCTAGAGTACACTCAAGCCTGTTTGATGAACTACCCTTGCCCCAATTTGTCAGCCTCTCTGTCACACACACACACACCATATTCTCTCTTTTCCTCTTTCGTGTTTTTTCCCCTGAGCCATGGCAAAATCCTGTGAGATGGCAAAGTCTTGAAATAGGGACAGGGGATGATGGGGACTAGATACCTATCAAGCACTAAGCTGACACCAGCAGAATGATGGAAACATTAAGATGGGCAGCCAACAGGCCAGTGGACCTATCAAACACTAAGCTGACACCACCAGAATGATGGAAACATTAAGATGGGCAGCCAACAGGCCAGTGGACCTATCAAACACTAAGTTGACACCACCAGACTGATGAAAACATTAAGACGGGCAGCCAACAGGCCAGTGGACCTATCAAACACTAAGCTGACACCACCAGAATGATGAAAACATTAAGACGGGCAGCCAACAGGCCAGTGAACCTATCAAACACAAAACTGACACCACCAGAATGATGGAAACATGAAGATGGGCAGCCAACAGGCCAGTGGACCTATCAAACACTAAGCTAACACCACCAGAATGATGGAAAGGTTAAGACGGGCGGCGAACAGGCCAGTGGACCTATCAAACACTAAGCTGACACCACCAGAATGATGGAAACATTAAGATGGGCAGCCAACAGGCCAGTGGACCTATCAAACACTAAGTTGACACCACCAGACTGATGAAAACATTAAGACGGGCAGCCAACAGGCCAGTGGACCTATCAAACACTAAGCTGACACCACCAGAATGATGAAAACTTTTTGACGAGCAGCCAGCAGGCAGTGGACCTATCAAACACTAAGCTAACACCACCAGAATGATGGAAAGGTTAAGACGGGCGGCGAACAGGCCAAGTTTTAATGTTGCGGGCTGGGATTGAACTCGAGATATCAGATCAAGACCCTCATAGCTCTATCAAAAGAAAATAATCCGTGATTCGCTGAAGGTAGAAGATTTCAGTTTCCCTTTTTCTCAAAGAGATGAAAGGGGAAAGCACGAAATGTACGCTACAGACATCCCACAGACACATGCGTGGTCAGGAAACTGGGGGCTGAATTGGCCATCATGATGGATTGTGTGTCTGAAGGGAGACAATTCGTCCTCACACAACACTCGGTCACTCTACACACAGGGAAGTAACTCTT
>JAPXFY010000018.1:5115373-5120373 GCA_030674185.1 Monoplex corrugatus
ATGCTCGAATCAGCCTCATGGATTCGATTTCAGAAACATTTAAATGATCAGTTTGTGTCACTACAAATGATAAAACTTTCCGTTCAAAATTTATACCAAAAAATGCAGTATTCTTCCATGTATCATTTGCGATCGATTGTTGCTGTTCGTTTTCGTATTCATCTAAACGCACTGAAAACAAAATATTGTAAAAATGTCAAGTGTATTTGCGGCAAACAATTCACATTATTTCACTGTTTGTTTTATTGTAAAATGCTACGTTCTTTTCTACCGAAAATGTTTACACAAGAAAACTATTCTGAAACTCATTTCAAAACAGTAACATCAGATCAGTCGTTGATACTTAATATTTCAGAATCATTAGTTCACAGTCCTGTTAATGCATTACTTTAACTTTATGCATTTTGTGTTTTAGTGTTAAATCTTCCATTCACATTGTTGAAGTTAAATGTTACTAATGTTAGAGTTAAGATTTCGTTCCATTTTACTATTGTACCACCTATTTACGACTTTTTCCTCTGTCTCCCCTCTGCCCCAGTCCAACCCGTCCAACTATCATTCTCCATTTTATTTTATTTATACATTTTTTTTATTCCCCTCCCCCCTCCCACCTCCCCCGTGTAATATCACTAATGAAAAGACGTTAAATCAAAGAACGAACGAACAAACACACACAAACACACACACACACACACACACACACACACACACACACACACACACACACACACACACACACACACACACACACACACACACACACACACAGAGAGAGAACTTACCAGAGAGAGGATGACGGACAGAAAGCAGGAAAAGATCACCCTCTGTAACTAAATTAGGGCCGACAACTCTCAGACACTGGACAGACCACTTCACTACAGCCATCTCGAAAAACTATACGGTGAACAATAATTACCACACCGGTCAAGTTTCCTTGTTCTGTTCAATGTCTTCGTTTCCCCACCTGATTTCTCTTCTTCTTCTTCTTCTTCTTTTCTTCTTCTTCTTCTTTTCTTTTCTTCTTCTTCTTCTTCTTCTTCTTCTTCTTCTTCTTCTTCTTCTCTTCTTCTTCTTCTTCTTCTTCTTCTTCTTCTTCTTCTTTCTTCTCTTCTTCTTCTTCTTCTTCTTCTTCTTCTTCTTCTTCTTCTTCTTCTTCTTCTTCTTCTTCTTCTTCTTCTTCTTCTTCTTCTTCTTCTTCTTTCTTCTTCTTCTTCTTCTTCTTCTTCTTCTTCTTCTTCTTCTTCTTCTTCTTCTTCTTCTTCTTCTTCTTCTTCTTCTTCTTCTCTTCTTCTTCTTCTTCTTCTTCTTCTTCTTTTCTTCCTTCTTCTTCTTCTTCTTCTTCTTCTTCTTCTTCTTCTTCTTCTTTCTTCTTCTTCTTCTTCTTTCTTCTTCTTCTTCTTCTTCTTCTTTCTTTCTTCTTCTTCTTCTTCTTCTTCTTCTTCTTCTTCTTCTTCTTCTTCTTCTTCTTCTTCTTCCCTTCTTCTTCTTCTTCTTCTCTTCTTCTTCTTCTTCCTTCTTCTTCTTCTTCTTCTTCCTTCTTCTTCTTCTTCCTTCTTCTTCTTCTGTTTTTTTTCCTTGTATTGTTCTTGTAGTGGTACAGGAACTAAGAAGAGGAGTCAGTGATTGGGTAAATGTCGATTGTCGTCAGACAATCCATACCCGCTAAGCGACAGCATTCGGCGTTACCACGTAACAACACGTTCTGCAATTTAACCCTTTGACTCCCACACCCTGTCCACCATCATCCTGCATTGTCAATATGCCAGCAAAGCACATTTTTAACCCTTTGACTTCTGCACCCAGTCCACCAGTATCCTGCAAAATCAACCATACTAGCAATGGAAAAAAAACCTTAATCCTTTGACTCCAGCACCCTGTCCATCGCATTTGCAAATCAACCATGCTAGCAAAGCAAACACAAAACAAAAAAACACCCTTAACCCTTTGACTCCTGCACCCTGCCCATCAGCATACTGCAAAGTCAACCCTACTAGCAATACAAACACTTAACCCTTTGACTCCCACACTCTGTCCACCGACATTCTGCATTGTCAACCATGCTATCAAAACAAAACAAAAACTTAACCCTTTAACTTCTGCTCCCTGCCCACCAGCATCCTGCATTGTCAATATGCTAGCAAAGAAAAATCTTAACCATTTGACTCCCACACGATGTCCACCAGCATCCTGCATTGTCAACCATGCAAGTAAAGACAATAATTAACCCTTTGACTCTTGCCCCTGTCCATCAGCATCCTACATTGTCAATCATGCTAGCTAAGCAAAACACTTAACCCTTTGATTTCTGCACTCTGTCCACCAGCATCCTGCATTGTCAATATGCTAGCGAAGAAAAATCCTAACCCTTTGACTCCCACACACTTGTCCACTATCATTCTGCATTGTCAATCATGCTAGCAAAACAATGACATTAACCTTTTAACTTTTGCACCCTGTCCATCAGCATCCTGCAAAGTCAACCATACTAGCAAAGTAAAAACCTTAACCTTTACTCCTCACCCTTGTCCACCACATCTGCATCGTCAATTATGCTAGCAAACAAAATAACCTTTCACTTTGCACCTGTCCACTAGCATCTGCATGTCAACCATACTAGCAAAGTAAAAAGTAACCTTGACCTCCTTGTCCTACCCCAACACAGTCGTTCACTGATCGGGTCAAAGGGTTAATGTTTGTCACCTAACATATGTCAATACACACGTTAAGTCCCAGTCTGCGTTTTGTCGGTTGACATAGGAAGAGTTACCGTTCTTTGGCCAATCCAAATAGGAATCACCAGACATCATTGTTGTTATTGTTGTTTAAAACCCAGCTGACTGCGCAGGACCATATCAGGGCTAAACCCATTTACAAAAAAACAAACTTTCAACAGGAAAAAAGAAAAAGAAAAGAAAATTAAGCACACATATAATGTATTCGCGCACATAATCTAAGGACACGACCCTGGCGTTGACCACTCCGTCCGATTCATCGTACAGGGGATTTAAAAACACACCTGAATACAAATATAAGTTCACCCTAAGAAAAAGTACTTAAGACTTTATTGAACACATACATGTACAGGTGAATGGACCAGCGAGGCAGAAAATGATAGGAGAAATGACAGAAAGCAAAGGAACAAGGCAGAAACAAAGAGGGTGACAGAAAAGAGATTTCTAGCACATAATTTCCACAAGGTGGGGATACTATTTATATTGAAAGAACCCCCGGCATCCCCATGGGGGGACCAAATACCCATTCCCCTCGTCACCATCATTGAGTTCGATGGCAGCCGCAGCAGACGTCACAACTCTCCTCCGTTTAATCCAGTTCGTCCGTTCGTTATTTCTTTGATTCACACATGTACTTTTTATTTTAGACGAGAAAAAAAAATTGTAAAAAATGAATGGTCAACATACCAAGGAGTGATGATGTAGACTGACTGAGGACAGAGACCCAGAGAGCAGTGTGGACAGCCAACATTCCAAGGAGTGATGCTGTAGACTGACTGAGGACAGAGACCCAGAGAGCAGTGCGGGCAACCAACATTCCAAGGAGTAATGCTGTAGACTGACTGAGGACAGACAGACGTGGAGGACAGACAGACATGGAGGACAGAGACACAGAAAGCAGTGCGGGCAGCCAACATTCCAAGGAGTAATGCTGTAGACTGACTAAGGACAGACATATGTAGAGGACAGACAGATGTGGAGGACAGACAGATGTAGAGGACAGACAGATGTGGAGGACAGACAGATGTGGAGGACAGACAGATGTGGAGGACAGACAGATGTGGAGGACAGCAGATGTGGAGTACAACGATGTGGACAGACGATGTGGAGACACTGATTGACACAGACAGATGTGGAGACGAGACAAGAGAAAAAGTGCGGCAACAATTCCAAGGATGATGCTGTAGACTGACTGAGGACAGACAGATGTGGAGGACATCAGAGTGTGGAGGACAGAGAGACCCAGAGAGAGTAGTGCAACAGCCAACATTCCAAGGAGTGATGCTGTAGACTGACTGAGGACAGACAGACATGGAGGACAGAGACACAGAGAGTAGTGCAGACAGCCAACATTCCAAGGAGTGATGCTGTAGACTGACTGAGGACAGACAGACATGGAGGACAGAGACATAGAGAGCAGTGCGGGCAGTCAACATACCAAGGAGTGATGCTGTAGACTGCACTGAAGAGTGATGATAGTTTCAATCTACAACCTTCCTGCTGGTAGTCTGTTGAACCGAGCATGGCACGACGGAGACTGGTTCCAACATTTTTTTAAAGAAAAAAATAATTCTTTTATTTGATAACGGCTGTCTAAAAGCAATTTTAATGTTGTGTTCCATCTTTTTAAGAATTTAAATCTTTTAGCCGATAACGACTGTCTAAAAGCGTTTTAAATTTTGACAGAATCTTTCAGGTCAGGTCAGGTCAGGTCCCGTAGCCGGTAGGTGGCTGTAGGGGCACCACAGACGACTTGACAACCTCCCTCCATGCCTTTCGGTCTTCCGCTTTCCTCAGGGTGGTAGTGAGGGGGAGGCTGGTCCATTCTTTGATGTTATCTTCCCATCTTTTCTTCTGTCTGCCTCGTCTCCGCTGTCCTGGTACGGTGCCCTGCATGATGGTCTTTGCCAGGCCATCGGGCTCTTGTTATGTGGCCGTACCACTTCAGCTTCCGTTTCTTAACGATGGTAAGGAGGTCATCGTGATGTCCTATGGCTACGTGGACACGGTTCCGGACTTCCTCATTTGTTATGTGGTCTTTGTAGGAGATGCCGAAGATCTTTCGGCAGCATCTCATCTCGAAGGCTTGGATTTTCCTCTGGAGGTCAGCTGTGAGAGTCCATGACTCGCAGGCATACATGAATGTGGAGATCACGAGTGTCCGCATCAATCTGATCTTGTGTTTGCTGGTGATGTCTTTTTGCCTCCATATGTTCTTCAGCTTCGTCAGTGCTGATGTTGCTTGCGCTATTCTTGCAAGGACTTCTT
>JAPXFY010000018.1:5127873-5130373 GCA_030674185.1 Monoplex corrugatus
ACGACGGGAAAGCTGGAGGGAAAGAGAGCACCAGGTAGACCCAGGGAGAGAATGCTGAACGGACTTGCAGAGTGGCTTGAGATGAGGAGGGTGGGGGAGATGCTGGGGGCAACGAGAGATAGAGATGGTTGGAATTCCATGGTGCCAACGCCATGCGGCAGGGCACCTGATAATGATGATGATGATGATGATTGTTTGCTTTGACGAATTAAAGCAGCAGAGATGTGGTTAAGTCGGAGACTACTACGTATCAAATGGACAGATAGAAGAACTAATGAAAGTGTCCGGGTAGAACTTGATACCACCAGAAAACTACTTGCAGACATCAACAAGAGAAGACTTAAATACCCTGGCCATGTGTCACACAGCAAGAACACGGACCTCATGGCAACCATCTTCTAAGGAAAAACAGTGGCAAAAAGGAAGAAAGGCAGACCTCCAATCTCATACATCGAGAACATAACCAACATCAGTGGCCTAAATATTCAAGAAATTGTCCACAAAAGTCAAGACAGAGCGGCCTGGAGGGAGATGGTGGTGCCCAGGTGTGCAGCGGCCAACATCAAACCCGGTGACGCCGAAAGATGAGACAGGTGAGGTGAGATTGCTTGTTTGGTATCCGCTTGATGTTGCGCAAAAAGTAACTAAAAAATGTTTATTTAAAAAAAATGATACAAACTGTGCAAACAACGTAAAAGAATGAGATGAGCTTGTCTAACAGCTTGAGTTCTCTGTGCTCCACTAAGCAGTCTGACGAGATGTAATTTATAACGAGTTCAAATAAGACTGGAGAAAAGCTATACTTACAGAAGAAAGACTTATAAAGAAAATAAGAAAACTGACGCTGGCATACATTTTTTTTCATATCTCACCGAGGAAGTTTATACATTTTAATGTCGGCATAGGAGCAGAGATAACAGGAAAGTGCATAGAATAATTCACAAGATATAGGTTACAGCGATGCCTCACAGGTTGACAACTTGAAACGCAACAGAAAAAAAAAGTGAAATAAATTCGTTGTTCAACAGGAGGTCAATGACGCAAATGAAGAAATCTGTCTCTCTCTGTCTGTATTTCTGTCTTAATCTCGCTGTCTCTGTCTGTCTCTCTCTGTCTGTCTTTCTGTCTTAACCTCGCTGTCTCTGTCTGTCTGTCTCTGTCTGTCTTTCTGTCTTAATCTCGCTGTCTCTGTCTGTCTCTCTCTGTCTGTCTTTCTGTCTTTCTGTCTTAATCTCGCTGTCTCTGTCTGTCTCTCTCTGTCTGTCTTTCTGTCTTAACCTCGCTGTCTCTGTCTGTCTCTGTCTGTCTGTCTGTCTGTCTTAATCTCGCTGTCTCTGTCTGTCTCTCTCAGTCTGTCTTTCTGTCTTAATCTCGCAGTCTCTGTCTGTCTGTCTCTGTCTGTCTTTCTGTCTTAATATCGCTGTCTCTGTCTGTCTGTCTCTGTCTGTCTTTCTGTCTTAATCTCGCTGTCTCTGTCTGTCTCTCTCAGTCTGTCTTTCTGTCTTAATCTCGCTGTCTCTGTCTGTCTCTCTCTGTCTGTCTTTCTGTCTTAATCTCGCTGTCTCTGTCTGTCTCTCTCAGTCTGTCTGTCTGTATGTCTATCTCTGTGTCTCTTTCAGTCTCTCTGAATGTCTCTCTCTCTTGTCTCTCTCTTTCTCTCTTTCTCTCATTCTGTCTCTCTGTATGTCTCTCTGTCTCTGTCTCTGTCTCTGTCTCTCTCTCTCTCTCTCTCACTTTTTCTGTGTCTCTCTCTGTCTTTTGGTCTATCTCTCTCCTGTCTCTCTCTGTCTCTATGTCTCTCGGTCTTTCTCTCTCCGTGTCTCTCTCTGTATCTGTCTGTCTCGCTCTCTCTCTCTCTGTTTCTCTGTCTGTTTCGCTCTCTCTCTCATTCTTTGTATATCTGTCTGTCTCGCTCTATGTGTGTGTGTGTGTGTGTGTGTGTGTGTGTGTGTGTGTGTCTCTCTCTCTCTCTGTGTCTGTCTCTTTGTCTGTCTCTGTCTGTATCTCTCTGTCTCTGTCTGTCAGTGCGTCTCTCTGTCTCTCTGTGTGTCTCTCTCTTTGTCTCTCGGCCTTTCTCTCTGTCTCTCTCGCTCTATTTCTGTCTGTCTCTCTGTCTCTGTCTCTGTCTGTCTGTCTCTCTCCCTCTCGCTTTCTGAGAGCCCCTCTCTGTGTTTCTGTCTCTGTCTCTCCCTTCCTCTGTCTCCGTCTCTCTCTTTGTAGTCCGAGCATAAGTGCTAATCTTTTTGCTGCTGCTCCTTCTGTTTCTTCTTCTTCTGCTGTTGTTGTCGTCTTCGTCATCGTCGTCGTCGTTGTTGTTGTTGTTGTTGTTGTAGTTGTGAACAGACGATAAAGGAGGGATCAGCCAGCCTGCCAGATATCTGTGCTGCTGTAACCTTGATGTCGGAACCTCATGCATAGCTAATGCGCTGGCACCGGTGTAAAGTGCCAGAAGATACCCCAAGGACGTTTACTACCATGGCATAAAACGTGATCGAGCAAA
>JAPXFY010000018.1:5150373-5157873 GCA_030674185.1 Monoplex corrugatus
CATAATTAAACAAAACAAAAGAGCAGAACAGAACATAATTAAACAAAACAGAACAGAACATAATTAAACAAAACAGAACAGAACATAATTAAACTAAACAAAACAGAACAGAACAGAACATAATTAAACAAAACAGAACAGAACATAATTAAACAAAACAGAACATAACATAATTAAACAGAACAGAACAGAACATAATTAAACAAAGCAGAGCAGAACATAATAAACAAAACAGAACAGAACATAATTAAACAAAACAGAACAAACATAATTAAACAAACAGAACAGAACATAATTAACAAAACAGAACAGAACATAATTAAACAAAACAGAACAGAACATAATTAAACAAAACAGAGCAGAACATAAAAACAAAACAGAACAGAACAGAACATAATTAAACAAAACAGAACAGAACATAACATAATTAAACAGAACAGAACACAATAAACAAAACAGAACAGAACATATTAAACAAAACAGAAACAGAAACATATTAAACAAAACAGAACAGAACATAATTAAACAAAGCAAAACAGAACATAACATAATTAAACAAAACAGAACAGAACATATTAAACAAAACAGAACAGAACATAACATAATTAAACAAAACAGAACAGAACATATTAAGCAAAACAGAACATAACATAATTAAACAAAGCAGAACAGAACATCATTAAACAAAATAGAACAAAACATAATTAAATAAAAGAGAACATAACATAATTAAACAAAACAGATCAGAACATAATTTTTAAAAAAAAACAGAACAGAACACAATTAAACAAAACAGAACAGAACATAACATAATTAAACAAAACAGAACAGAACACAATTAAACAAAACAAAACAGATCAGAACATAATTTTAAAAAAAACAGAACAGAACACAATTAAACAAAACAGAACAGAACATAACATAAATAAAACAGAACATAATTAAACAAAACAGACAGAACATAATTAAACAAAACAGAACAGAACAGAACACAATTAAACAAAACAGAACAGAACAGAACATAATTAAACAAAACAAAACAGAACATAATTAAACAAAACAGAACAGAAACATAATTAAACAAAAGAGAGCAGAACACAATTAAACAAAAGAACAGAACATAAACTAACAAAGCAGAACAAGAACATAATTAAACAGAACAGAACAATTAAACAAAACAAAGATGTAACAGAAATGAACAAACACAATACAGAAGACGATTAATATTAACAACAAACGAGAATTAATAAAAACAGAACTAGAACTAATTAAACAAAAGAGAGCAGAACACAATTAAACAAGAGAGAACAGAACATAACGTAACAAAGCAGAACAAAACATAATTAAACAGGGGAAAGGATCAGTACTACCAGAACTACAGGTGTAACGATATATGGAACTAGCACTGCATGGCAGGGATAGTGGACGATTAATATTGCCAGAGCTGTGGAAGTAAGGAAAGGTGGAACTAGCACTGAAGGTTGGTACAGGTGAAAGGATCAGTACTGCCAGAGGTACAGGAGCAAGGACAGGTAGATCCAGCGATGCATGACGCTGCAGCAGAGAAGGATTAATGCTGCCAGAGCTGCGGATGCAAGGAGAGATAGAAATAGCAATACACGTTGGTACAGGGTAAATATTGGTACTGCCAGAACTGCAGGAACAAAGACAGTAGAACTAGCACTGCCAGAGCTGCAGGAACAAAGTCAAGTAGAACTAGTACTGCCATAACTGCAGGAACAAAGACAGTAGAACTAGCACTGCCAGAACTACAGGAACAAAGACAGTAGAACTAGTACTGCCAGAACTACAGGGACAAAGACAGTAGAACTAGCACTGCCAGAACTACAGGAACAAAGACAGTAGAACTAGTACTGCCAGAACTACAGGGACAAAGACAGTAGAACTAGCACTGCCAGAACTACAGGTAGAAAGACAGTAGAACTAGCACTGCCAGAACTACAGGGACAAAGACAGTAGAACTAGCACTGCCAGAACTACAGGGACAAAGAAAGTAGAACTAGTACTGCCAGAACTACAGGAACAAAGACAGTAGAACTAGTACTGCCAGAACTACAGGAACAAAGACAGTAGAACTAGCACTGCCAGAACTACAGGGACAAAGACTAGTAGAACTAGCACTGATAGAACTGCAGGAAAAAAGACAGTAGAACTAGCACTGCCAGAACTACAAGGACAAAGACTAGAATAACTAGCACTGCCAGAAATGCATGGACAAAGACTAGAAGAACTAGCACTGCCAGAACTGCAGGGACAAAGACTAAAAGAACTAGCACTGCCAGAACTGCAGGGACAAAGACTAGAAGAACTAGCACTGCCAGAACTGCAGGGGCAAAGACTAGAAGAACTAGCACTGCCAGAACTGCAGGGGACAAAGACTAGAAGAACTAGCACTGCCAGAAATGCAGGGACAAAACAGTAGAACTAGTACTGCCAGAACTACAGGGACAAAGACAAGTAGAACTAGCACTGCCAGAACTGCAGGGACAAAGACAGTAGAACTAGCACTATCCAGAACTACAGAACAAAGACAGTAGAACTAGCACTGCCAGAACTGCAGGAACAAAGACAGTAGAACTAGCACTGCCAGAACTACAGGGACAAAGACAGTAGAACTAGCACTGCCAGAACTACAGGGACAAAGACAGTAGAACTAGCACTGCCAGAACTACGGGAACAAAGACAGTAGAACTAGTGCTGCCAGAACTACAGGGACAAAGACAGTAGAACTAGCACTGCATGAACTACAGGGACAAAGACAGTAGAACTAGCACTGCCAGAACTACAGGGACAAGACAAGTAGAACTAGCACAGCCAGAACTGCAGTAACAAGGACAAGTAGAACTAGCACTGCCAGAACTACAGGAACAAAGACAGTAGAACTAGCACTGCCAGAAATGCAGGGACAAAGACAGTAGAACTAGTACTGCCAGAACTACAGGGACAAAGACAGTAGAACTAGCACTGCCAGAACTGCAGTAACAAAGACAGCAGAACTAGCACTGCCAGAACTACAGGGACAAAGACAGTAGAACTAGCACTGCCAGAACTACAGGGACAAAGACAGTAGAACTAGCACTGCCAGAACTCAGACAACTGACAGAACTGCAAGGGACAAAGACAGTAGAACTAGCACTGCCAGAACTACAGGACAAAGACAGTAGAACTAGCACTGCCAGAACTGCAGTAACAAAGACAGTAGAACTAGCACTGCCAGAACTACAGGTACAAAGACAGTAGAACTAGCACTGCCAGAACTGCAGTAACACAGACAGTAGAACTAGCACTGCCAGAATTACAGGAACAAAGACACTAGAACTAGCACTGCCAGAAATACAGGAACAAAGACAGTAGAACTAGTACTGCCAGAACTACAGGAACAAAGACAGTAGAACTAGTACTGCCAGAACTACAGTAACAAAGACAGTAGAACTAGTACTGCCAGAACTACAGGAACAAAGACAGTAGAACTAGCACTGCCAGAACTACAGGGACAAGGACAGTAGAACTAGCACTGCCAGAACTACAGTAACAAAGACAGTACAACTAGCACTGCCAGAACTACAGGGACAAAGACAGTAGAACTAGTACTGCCAGAACTACAGGGACAAAGACAGTAGAACTAGCACTGCCAGAACTACAGGGACAAGGACAGTAGAACTAGCACTGCCATAACTACAGTAACAAAGACAGTACAACTAGCACTGCCAGAACTACGGGAACAAAGACAGTAGAACTAGTACTGCCAGAACTACAGGAACAAAGACAGTAGAACTAGCACTGCCAGAACTACAGGGACAAAGACAGTAGAACTAGCACTGCCAGAACTACAGGAACAAAGACAGTAGAACTAGCACTGCCAGAACTGCAGGACAAAAACAGTAGAACTAGTACTGCCAGAACTACAGAAACAAAGACAGTAGAATAGCACTGCCAGAATGCAGGGACAAAGACAGTAGAACTAGCACTGCCAGAAACTACAGGACAAAGACAGTAGAACTAGTACTGCCAGAACTACAGGAACAAAGACAGTAGAACTAGCACTGCCAGAACTGCAGGGACAAGGACAAGTAAACTAGCACTGCCAGAAATACAGGACAAAGACAGTACGAACAGCATGCCAGAACTAAGGACAAAGACAGTAGAACAGATGCCAGAACTACAGGGAAAAGACAGAAGAACTAGCACTGCCAGAACTACAGGGAACAAAGACTAGTAGAACTAGTACTGCAGAACTACAGGAAGGACAGTAAAGACAGAAACTGAAAGACAATAGAACATGAAATGCAGGGACAAAGACAGTAGACTAGCACTGCCAGAACTACAGGGACAAAGACAAGTAGAACTAGCACTAGCCAGAACTGCAGAACAAGGACAAGTAGAACTAGACTGCCAGAACTACAGGACAAAGACAGTAGAACTAGCACTGCCAGAACTACAGGGACAAAGACAGTAGAACTAGACTGCCAGAACTACAGGACAAGACAAGTAGAACTAGCACTGCCAGAACTGCAGGACAAAGACAGTAGAACTAGCACTGCCAGAACTACAGGGACAAAGACAGTAGAACTAGCACTGCCAGAACTACAGGGAAAAAAGACAGTAGAACTAGACTGCAGAAACTGAGGGACAAGACAGTAGAACTAGCACTGCCAGAACTACAGGACAAAGACAGTAGAACTAGCACTGCAGAACTACAGGACAAAGAAGTAGAACTAGCACTGCCAGAACTCAGGGACAAAGATAGTAGAACTAGCACTGCCAGAACTACAGGGACAAAGACAGTAGAACTAGCATGCCAGAACTCAGGACAAGACAGTAGAACTAGCACTGCCAGAATGCAGGGACAAAGACAAGAAAACTAGCACTGCCAGAAATACAGAACAAAGACAGTAGAACTAGACTGTCCAGAACTACAGGGAACAAAGACAAGTAGAACTAGTACTGCCAGAACTACAGTAACAAAGACAGTAGAACTAGTACTGCCAGAACTGCAGGGACAAAGACAAATAGAACTAGCACTGCCAGAACTGCAGGAACAAGGACAAATAGAACTAGACTGCCAGAACTCAGGGACAAAGACAAATAGAACTAGCACTGCCAGAACTCAAGGACAAAGACAAGTAAAACTAGTACTGCCAGAACTGCAGGGACAAAGACAGTAGAACTAGTACTGCCAGAACTAGCAGAAACAAGGACAAGTAGAAACTAGTACTGCCAGAACTGCAGTAACAAAGACAAGTAGAACTAGCACTGCCAGAACTACAGAAACAAAGACAGTAGAACTAGTACTGCCAGAACTGCAGGACAAAGACAAGTAGAACTAGAACTGTCAGAACTGCAGGAACAAGGACAGTAGAACTAGACTGCTAGAACTGCAGGAACAAGGACAGTAGAACTAGCACTGTCCAGAACTGCAAAGGACAAGACAGTAGAACTAGTACTGCCAGAACTGCAGGAACAAAAGGGCAAGTAGAACTAGCACTGCCAGAACTGCAGGAACAAAGGGCAAGTAGAACTAGTACTGCCAGAACTACAGGGACAAAGACAGTAGAACTAGTACTACCAGAACTGCAGGAAACAAGACTAGTAGAACTAGCACTGCCAGAACTGCAGGAACAAAGACAAGTAGAACTAGCACTGCCAGAACTGCAGTAGAAGACAGTAGAATAGAGACACAGGAACATGAGAGGAACAAGACTCCATGGCTAGGCCAGTTGTTTCGATCCTTCAGGGACTACAGACGAGTAGAATAGTCACTAGCGCTGAACTGACAGGGACAAAGACAGTAGAATAAGGGGGGTCGGGGAACACATGGTCAACAGTCTGTAGATAACAGAATGCTGATACTGCGGTGCAGCAGTTTAAAATCCTAAACGTCCAGACTATTGGCAAGGGTAATAGAATAGTATGTCTTAAGCATTTGCTGTCAACAGGGAACAAGCGCAAGTACTGAGGAAACTTGGTGGAGACAAAGGAGAGCTGCACACGCCCCGAATACAGTAACAAAGACTAGACTACAATATTGCCTGATACAGGTAACATAGCGTTCAGCAGAACAATGGCAGTTCAGCTTACAGAATGCAAGGAAAAAAAAATACAAATAGAAGCTGACAAAAAGAACAAAGAAAGAAAGCACAGCCAGAATACAGGGAAAAAAGAAGTAGACTAGCACAGAAGAAAGAAGGAAAAAAAGGAAAGAAAGACAGAAAGAAAGACAGAAAGAAAGAAAGACAGAAAGACAGAAAAGACAGAAGAAAGAAGAAAGAGGAAGGAAGAAAGAAGGAAAGAAAGAAAGAGAGAAAGAAGACAGAAGAAAGAAGGAACAGAAAGAAAGAAGAAAACAGAAAGAAAGACAGAAAGAAAGAAAGCAGAAGAAAGAAAGACAGAAAGAAGACAGAAGAAAGAAAGACAGAAAGAAAGAAGGACAGAAAGACAGAAAGACAGAAAGAAAGACAGAAAGACAGAAGGACAGAAAGAAAGACAGAAAGACAGAAAGACAGAAAGAAGACAGAAAGAAAGACAAAAGAAAGAAAGACAGAAAGAAGAGAAAGACAGAAAGATAGAAAGACAGAAAGACAGAAAGAAAGACAGAAAGACAGAAAGAAAAGACAGAAAGACAAGAAAGAATGAAAAGAAAGAAAGAAAGGAAGGAAGGAAAGAAAGACAGAAAGAAAGACAGAAAGAAAGAAAGAAGACAGACAGAAGAAGAAAGACAGACAGAACAGACAGAAGAAAGAAAGAAAGAAAGAAAGGGAAAGAGAAAGAAAGACAGAAAGAAAGACAGAAAGAAGAAAGACAGAAAGACAGAAAGAAAGACAGAAAGACAGAAAGAAAGACAGAAAGACAGAAAGAAATGAAAGAAAGAAAGAAAGAGGACAGGAAAGAAAGACAGAAAGAAAAGACAGAAAGAAAGAAAGAAAGACAGAAGAAGAAAGAAAGACAGACAAGACAGACAGAAGAAAGAAAGAAAGAAAGAGAAGACAGAAGACAGAAAGAAAGACAGAAAGAAAGAAAGAAAGACAGAAAGAAAGAAAGAAAGACAGACAGACAGAAAGAAAAGAAAGAAGACAGACAGACAAGAAGAAAGAAAGACAGAAAGAAAGAACAGAAAGAAAGAAAGAAAGACAGACAGACAGACAGAAGAAAGACAGACAGACAGAAAGAAAGAAAGAAAGACAGAAAAAACAGAAAGAAAAGACAGACAGACAGAAGAAAGAAAGACAGACAGACAGAAAGACAGAAAGAAAGACAGACAGAAAGAAAGACAGACAGACAGAAGAAAGAAAGACAGACAGACAGAAGAAAAGAAAGAAAGAAGAAGACAGACAGACAGAAAGACAGACAGACAGATAGAAGAAAGAAGACAGACAGAAGAAAGAAAGAAAAAAGAAAGAAAGAAAGAAAGAAACAGAAAGACAGAAAGAAGAAAGAAAGACAGAAGACAGAAAAGACAGACAGACAGAAAGAAAGAAAGAC
>JAPXFY010000018.1:5162873-5165373 GCA_030674185.1 Monoplex corrugatus
ATTATCATCAGCAGCAGCAGCAGCAGCATCGCACTGTAAAAACTGCCAGATTCTGTTGCCATTAAAATGGCATAGAAAATGAAGGGGTGGGGGGTTGGGGGTGGGGGTGGCGGTGAGCACAGAAGTGATCTCTTTAAGTACGATGATCCTAAAAAAAAATATCCATCATACTTCTAGATGCACAAAAAGAAATGTACACGAATTTGCCGATGGTTCCTTCAAAGAAAATAGGTCAACAGGAAAGGACAATTCTGTTTTCAGTCCACTCAGGATACCATAGCCTGGGGCTGTCTCCTCTGTCAGCTATATACCTCCGGTGTACCGACATTCTTAGCACAACATTTCAAAGACATACTTGAAAGTATAATTCACATAGAGCAGGAAAGTTGGCAAAGGGAAGTAACTTAATAAACATGGTCCGGATTGAGAAATAATGGATAGGAACAAGAACTGGACGTGGAGTTTGCCGATACGGTGTGCGATGAGTGACGTATTACTGTTCCATGTTGCCTCACAATTCATCCTCAATGCATCGAGATAGAAGGGGTCGCCGTGGTGCAGTTTTTAGCGCAACGGGCTACTGGCTGGAAGGTTGTGGGTTCAAATCTCCTCAGTCCCATCAAAATCAGTTTTTAGCGCAACGGACTACTGACTGGAAGGTCGTGGGTTCAAATCTCCTCAGTCCCATCAAAATCATTGTGGGATTTTTCAGCCCTGATCGGCTCCTACGCAGAGTTAAGTGATGCTATGGACTCATTGGTAAGATTGGGACCATGAAGTCGATTCTCATCCATTTCACAGATACTTCATTTAGGGCGTTGCTAATTTTTTTTTATCAACATCACAGGTATCTATACCTCTTGGGCCTGGGCGACGCCAGAATAGTGTATGAAAGTAAGCGTAGAGTAAGGCCCTGTGATGCAGTTGAAATCCAGGACGGAATTCTAGGACACCATGCTTATCATCCTCATCGTCATCATGATGGTAGCTTTATGGAGAATTGTGTCAGGTTCTGTGGCCATAAGAGTTGTGTAGGAAGAGAACAGAAAATGCAATTCACACAAATAAAATGAAATGAATCCTTAAATGGATAGAAGACTGTAATCCACACGAGGTGAGGTTGGTATTTTTTTTTTTTTTTTTTTTTTTTTTTGGGGGGGGGGGGGGGGGGTAAACTTCAGTTTTGATGTTTTCATACTGATAGATAAATGGATGCTGTGTTGTGTGTGCAGTCTGTGAAGACAGAGCGTCACAACGAGAGTGAAGAAAAAAAACCCAACAACCTGTGTTATACAGAAGCATACCAGTGGTGATACTGTTATTGTTATTTTGGTTTAAAGCCCAGCCGACTGCGTAGAGCCATATCAGGGCTATAACCGTTTCAAAACATACACAATACTTCAACAGGAAGAAAAAAGGAAAAGAAAATGAAGTACACACATCAATGTATTTGTGCACATAATCGAAGGATAAGCCCCTGGCGTTGACCACAGTCCAGTGTACCACAAGGAGATTAAAAAAAAAGAAACCTGAATACACTTTTTAAACATAACTAAGGACACTAAAACATATAAAAAAAACAGGCCTAAATTACATAAAATTGCTTCCACATATCTCATGTCCCTAGAGCCAAACAAGAAAGCGCTTAAATACATGTACCCAATTGTCAATCCTAAGAGAGAGTACGTAAGACTGTATCGAACATATACAGGTGAAAAGGCCAGCAAATCAGAAAATGATAGGAAGAAATGACAAGAACAAACAAATAGATAAACAAACAAACAAACAAACAAACAAACAAACAACAACAACAACAAAAAACCAAAAACCAAAACAAAGGGACACAATGCAAAACCAAAAGGAGTGACAGTAAAGTGGGCATGTCTAGCACAGAAATTCCAGAAAGTGGGGATACTATTTATACTGAAAGAGACCCTGGTACCTCCACAGGGGACCAGTGGTGATATACACTCCTCACATGAATCAACACTGACACAAAGAATTCTGCATACAGCGGAATGTAAACACAAGGTACAGAAAGCAACGGGTGAAGGTTTCTGTCGCTCGATGTTCCAATTTGTGCGCTACACCAGTGGCGTTGAATCCACGCCAGTCATTCCGGCTCCAGAAACACCAACAACACCAAAATTCGTTCAGTACAAGTCCCAGTGGCAGGAAGGAATCCCACGGTACCAGACAAGTCGTTCCGCCATTGGGGCACCGGATGGATTATGTGTTACACTTTGGCACTGTAATTCTGAACCTGGTAAAATCACCTGCACGTGCTACTCTGCTCTGTTTGCCTGGTAACATTTTCAGGCAAATTCCAAAACATGATGCAATCGTCTTATAAGTATGCTAGCTACTAGCAAGTGTCAAACTGGGTACAGAAATCAAGCGGAGAAGAACTGACACTGATCTGAGCCAAAACAGCTGGGAATATGTTACAAACGTAGAGGATCAGGAATTACTCTGCAAATCTGGTGCAGGTAACCAGTCG
>JAPXFY010000018.1:5170373-5175373 GCA_030674185.1 Monoplex corrugatus
AAGTTTCTGACGGGTGCCAATGAGGATAGCTTCTGTTTTGTCGTCATTAAGCTGAAGTCTATTGTGTGTCATCCAGTTCTTAATGTCCGAGTAACACTCAGTGGTGCGAGTCAACAGGCGCTGTATATTATCAGGTGAGTCACTGTCTTGAAGTTGGGTGTCATCAGCATAGAAGTGGTGTTTTATAGAATGGGAGTTGATGATGGTGGACAGGGGGGAGGTGTAAAGAGTGAAAAGAACAGGGCCAAGGACAGATCCTTGTGGAACACCACAGGTCAGGTATGCAGGTTGAGAGTAAGTGCCATTGATGAGAACGGTTTGTTTTCTGTTGGATAGGTATGAAATGAACCAAGACAGAGCAATGTCAGAGATGCCAAAAGTATGATGAAGTCTAGAAAGGAGAATACCATGATCAATGGTATCAAAGGCTGCAGACAGATCAAGGAGTGTGAGGAGAGAGACTTTGCCAGTATCAGTTGCAAGGAGGAGATTGTTGAGAATGTGTAGTAGGGCAGTTTCAGTGCTATGGCACTGGCGGTAGGCTGACTGGAAAGGATTGAGAAGAATGCGAAGAAGAAGAAGAATGCGAAGAAGAAGAAGAATGCGAGAAGAGAAGAGAATGCGAAGAAGAAGAAGAAGAAGATGCGAAGAATGCGAAGAAGAATGCGAAAGAAAGAATGCGAAGAAGAAGAAGAATGCGAAGAAGAAGAAGAATGCGAAGAAGAAGAAGATGCGAAGAAGAATGCGAAGAATGCGAAGAAGAGAAGAATGCGAAGAATGCGAAGAAGAATGCGAAGAATGCGAAGAAGAATGCGAAGAATACGAAGAAGGCGAAGAAATGCGAAAGAAGAATGCGAAAGAATGAAGAAGAATGCGAAAAGAATGCGAATGCGAAGAATGCGAAAGAATGCAGAAGAAGAAGCGAAAGAAGAATGCGAAGAAGAATGCGAAGAAGAATGCGAAGAAGAATGCGAAGAAGAAGAATGCAGAAGAAGAATGCGAAGAAGAAGCGAAGAAGAATGCGAAGAAAAGAATGCAAGAGATGCGAAGAAGAAGAATGCGAAGAGAATGCGAAGAAAGAAGAATGCGAAGAAGAAGAATGCGAAGAAGAAGAATGGCGAAGAAGAAGAATGCGAAGAAGAATGCGAAGAAGAAGAAGAAAAGAACGAAGAAGAAGAGAAGAATGAAGAAGAAGAAAATGCGAAAGAATGCAAGAAGAAGAAGAAGAAGAATGCGAAGAATGCGAAGAAGAATGCGAAGAATGCGAAGAAGAAGAATGCGAAGAAGAATGCGAAGAAGAGAAGAAGAAGGAAGAAGAGAAGAAGAAGAATAAGAAGAATGCAAGAGAAGAAGAAGAAGAAGAAGAAGAAGAAGAAGAAGCGAAAAGAAGAAGAAGAAGAAGAAGAAGCGAGAAGAAGAAGAAGAATGCGAAGAAGAAGAAGAAGAAGAATGCGAAGAAGAAGAAGAGAAGGAAGAAGAAGAAGAAGAAGAAGAAGAATGCGAAGAAGAAGAAGAAGAATGCGAAGAAGAAGAAGAGAATGAAGAAGAAGAAAGAAGAGAAGCGAAGAAGAAGAAGGAAGAAGAAGAATGGAAGAAGAAGAAGAAGAGAAGAAGAAGGAAGAAGAGAAGCGAAGAAGAAGAAGAAGAAGAGAAGAAGAAGAAGGAAGAAGAAGAAGAAGGAAGAAGAAGAAGAAGAAGAATGCGAAGAAGAAGAAGAAGAAGAAGAAGAAGAAGAAGAAGAAGAAGAAGAGAAGAAGAAGAAGAAGAAGAAGAGAAGAAGAAGAAGAAGAAGAAGAAGAAGAAGAAGAAGAAGAAGAAGAATGAGAAGAAGAAGAGAAATGGGAAGAAGAAGAAGAAGAAGAGAAGAAGAGAAGAAGAAGAAAGAAGAAGAAGAAGAATGCGAAGAAGAAGAATTGCAAGAAGAAGAAGAAGAAGAAGAAGAAGAAAGAATGCAAGAAGAAGAAGAAGAAGAAGAAGAAGAAGAATTGCAAAGAAGAGAAGAAGAAGAATGAAGAAGAAGAAGAGAAGAAGAATGAAGAATGCGAAGAGAAGAAGAAGAATGCGAAGAAGAAGAAGAAGAATGGAAGAAGAAGAAGAAGAAGAATAAGAAGAAGCAAGAAGAGAAGAAGAAGAAGAATTGCAAGAAGAAGAAGAAGGAAGAAAGAAGAAGAGAAAGCAAGAAGAATGCGAAGAAGAAGAAGAATGAAGAAGAAGAAGAAGAAAGAAGAAGAATGGAAGAAGAAGAAGAAGAGAAGAAGAATGAAAAAGAAGAAGAAGAAAGAAGAAGAAAGAAGAAGAAGAATGCAAAGAAGAAGAAGAAGAGAAGAAAAAGAAGAAGAAGAAGAAGAAGTGCAAGAAGAAGAAGAAGCAAAGAAGAATGCAAAGAAGAAGAAGAAGAAAGAAGAAGAAGAAGAAAGAAGAAGAAGAGAGAAGAAGAAGAAGAAGAAAGAAGAAGAAGAAGAAAGAAGAAGAAGAAGAAGAAGAAGAAGAAGAAGAAGAAGAGAAGAAGAAGAAGAAAGAAGGAAGAGAAGAAGAAGAAGAAGAGAAGAAGAAGAAGAAGAAGAAGAAGAAGAAGAAGAAGAAGAAGAAGAAAGAAGAAGAAGAAGAAGAAGAAGAAGAAGAAGAAGAAGAAGAAGAAGAAGAAGAAAAGAAGAAGAGAAGAAGAAGAAGAAGAAGAAAGAAGAAGAAGAAGAGAAGAAGAAGAAAGAAGAAGAAGAAGATGAAGAAGAGAAGAAAAGAAGAAGAGAAAAAAGAAAAGAAGAAGAGAGAAGAAGAAGAAGAAGAGAAGAAAAGAAGAAAGAAGAAGAAAAAAGACAAGAACAAAGAAGAACAAGAACAAGAACAACAAGAACAGACACAGAACACAAGAACCAACAACGAACACAAGAATACAAGAACAACAACAACAAGAACAAGAACAAGAACAAAAACAAGAACAAGAAGAAGCGAATTGAGGAACGCACACAAACTCCAACGATTGGAACCACACTCTCAGGGCAATCGTTAACGTTCCCCACGCTGATTGGTATGCGCCCCAAGGCCCAGTCCCTTTAATCTACTCATCACCTTCATCCCTCCTCCATCCCTGGAGGTGGTACCCCCCCTCCCCCATCCTTTCTCTCCACTTCTGAAACTACAACCGTTCACTGGGTGCATTTCACTTGAAAAACAAAACAAAACCAAAAAAGACAAACAAACAAACAAACGACAAACAAAAAAAACAAAAAAAAACACGAAAAAAAAAGAGGGTCTAAACCAAGTGATTAAACCAGAAAAATTGTCTGCAGAAATTTAAATCAATTGATAGCACAAAATTGCCTATCTCAGCTAACATTTTAGCCATACATTACTCCTAAATGGGGGAACGTAACTGATTGATTGATTTGGTTCAGTTTTTACGTCAGCACCCACCTCAGGTGACATGGCCGATGGTGATAACCATTCCAGAGAAGTAGGGAAAAAGTGACTTACCTAATCTTATACTGACACCACCAGAACAATAATGACATTAAGATGGGACAGTCAGAAGGCCAGTTTTAATTTTAATGGGGGGGGGGGGGGGGGTTGGCGGGGGGGGGGGGGGGGGTACTTGTCTAATCCTATATCGACATCACAAGAATAACAATGGTGTTAAGATAGGACAGTAAGAAGGCCAGTTTAAAAAAAAAAAAGGGGGGGGGGATACTTATCTAATATCCTATACTGACATCACCAGAGTAACAATGATGTTAAGATGGGACAGTGAGAAGCCCAGTTTTAATGAAACGCACCCCGGGATTCTGCACACTTTCAATCCAGGTTTTCCTTGGTGTGCCTCTCGCTTGAAATCCATAATACATTTTTTGTAAATATCCTTTTTATATTATGATATTTTTAGGTTCATGGCACTTAGGGAGGTTTTCTTTGCACTCACCTTTCCTTCTTGATCCTATTTTCTACGCCATTTTAATGGCCACAGCAGCTGGCACAACTTTCACAATGCCATGATGATGATGACGATGAGGATGATAATAATGATGCTATGGAGTTCCATCTAGGATTGAGACTGCGTGACAGGCTGTACTCTACGCTTATTATCATAATATATCCTGGCGTCAACCAAACCTGAGAGATGCAGGCACCTACAATGATGGTCAGGAGATCTGGACAACATCCTCACTGACGCATCCGTGAAGTGGACGAGAATCGACTGTGTGGTCCCAGTCTTCCCAATGATCCCATACCACGCTCATCACTAGGTAGGAGCCGGGGACAAAATCCCACAATGATTTAAAAAGGAACTAATGGGGAAATCGAACCCCAAACGTTCCGTTGCACTAACCACTACACCTCTGTGACTGTCCCATATAAAGTTGTTTTTCAATCAACATGCTTGTTGAGCCATCAGGTGAGGTTCTAGTTAGATGGTCAGACCACCGTATGCTTTGCTATGAATATGATGGTGTACCTGTGTTGTCCCCTTCATTTCCTTATAAAATGCGTTCTCTATCAACAAATGCCTATCAATTAACATCAGGAAGAAAGTTCTTTAGTGTTGCAAGAGACCCAGTACTGTTGTACGGATGTGAAGCATGGACAACCAATGAGCGAAGTCAGAACAAAACTGAGGCAGCTGAATTGTGGTTTCTGAGAAGAATGTTGAGAGTTCCATGGACAGCAAAGAAAACAAAGGAGACAGTCTTGAAAGAAGCAAACACAAAAAAGAACATTGATAAAGAAGATTAGGAGAAGACAAGCAACATGTGTATGACATTTTATGAGGCAAGAGAAATTTGAGCACCTAGTCACAACAAGAAAGTTAGAGAGAAAAAGAGCACCAGATAGATACAGGAAGAAAACATCAATTTTGCAGAGTGGATGAGGACAGAAAGGGTAGATGATAGACTAACAGCGATTCGTATGGAGGGTCATGATCGCTAACGCCATGCGGCATGGCACATGATGAAGATGGTGGTGTCTGCAGTCAAGCCACGTCTGTCCATGTTGACACATCTTCTCAA
>JAPXFY010000018.1:5180373-5187873 GCA_030674185.1 Monoplex corrugatus
GAGAAAGAGAGAGAGAGAGAGAGAGAGAGAGAAGAGCAAGAAACGAGAGAGACAAGAGAGAGAGAGAGACGAAGAAAGAAGACAGACAGAGCAGAGAATAGAGACAGACAGAGAGAGGGGGGAGAGAGGAAAAACAAGAGACAGGCAAGAGACAGAAGACAAATGCAGAAGGAAACGTCAGATCGTCTGTATTGACAAACAGACAGAGCAAGTCGGGTGGCAGTTGAATAAAAACAAGAGGACAGGCATAAAATGGGATTGCACAGAGATGAGAAATTTGAGAAGGAAAACTGTTAATTTCGATGGCTGTATGACAAATGAAGATGACAAAGGTACGGGAGAGTTTGAATTAAACGGGCACAGAGGACATATGAATGCAAGAGAGATCATATGGATAGGATCAGAGAGAGAGAGAGAGAGAAGAGAGAGATGAGAGAGAGAGGAGAGAGAGAGAGAGAGAGAGAGAGAGGAAGAGACAAAGGGATGAAAGAGAAAGACAGGGAGAGAACATAGAGAAGAATATAAACATAGAAACTAAGAGAAGAGAGATAGAAGATTATGAGTAGAGAAGAGATAGAAGAGAGGATAGATAAAACGGATTGAAAGATAGAATAGAAGATAGATAATAGGGTAGATAGATATGATAGATAATAATATATATATATATAGATAGATAGATAGATAGATAGTATAGTAGATGATAGATAGAGATAGATATGATAATATATGATAGATAGATAGATAGATAGAATAGGTGATAGATGAGATAGATAGGAAGATTAAGGAGATAGAAGAGAAGATAGATAGATAGATGCATAGATAGATAGATATAAGATAGATAGATAGAGAAGGATGTGGGGGAGAGAAAGAGAGAGACAGAGAAAGAGAGAGAAGATGATTGATAGTCAGAGAAGAGAGAGAGAGAGAGAGAGAGAAGGAGGAGAGAGGAGAGTGGAGAGAGAGAGAGAGAGAGAGAGAGAGAGAGGGCGAGAGAGAAGGGAAGAATGAGAGACAGAGAGAGACAGAGAGACAAGCACACACCAGCACACACACGAACCCACACACCACACACACACACACACACACACACACACACACAGAGACATAACTTCTTTTTTTAAATCAGGAACTCGTATATCCTCTTTCCAGCTTTATTATTATCCGAATCGTATGCTTAGCAATAAATGTAAAAACATTGTGAGACCAACATAATGTGCAACACGGCTATTAATACTTCTGTGCACAAAGAAGGCGTGTTCTCTTTGCCTACAATGACGATATTGTATAGCCATCTCTATGGAAACCTTAGATAAAACCACGTATTGAGATACGCTTTCTTATGTCTGTCTGTCCTATGTAGCTATCTTCTCTTTGTTTCCATATTATGTGACTTTCAACCAGAGAATGACTCACTTGTCATCAGACTATATTATAAGTTAGCAGAATGTTAACCCTTTGATTCCCGCACCCTGTCTACAAACTGCAAAAACTTAACCCTTTGATTCTTATCGTATCCGCAGAAGCTGGTGGATAGGGTGAGGGAGTCAAAAGTAAAGTTTTTGCTTTGCTAGCATAGTTGTTGACGATGCAGGATGCTGGTGGATAGGCTGCGTTAGTCAGAGGTTAATGTAATGTTCATGCTTTTTTTCAAATGGTGACAGTGGTTAAAATCTGATGAATTGCTTTCTAAGATCAGGGTTTTGAAATGTGGTCACATCATCATCTTGTGCCCTGCCACATGGCGTTGGCGATCACGGCCCTCTATACGAATCTATCCCTTGTCGCTGCAAGTACATCTCCCCCCTCTCCGCCCTCAGCCACACTGTAAGTCCGTCCACAATTTCTCCCTGGGTCTACCTGGTTGTTCTCTTTCCCTCCAGCTTTACTGTTGTGACCAGGTGCTTTTTATATTCTCTTTCTTCATAAAATGTCCTCTGAATGTTGCTTTTTTCTAATCTTCTTAAATAATAATCTTCTTGTGTCTGCCTCCCTCAGGATTGTCTTGTTTATTTTCTTTGCTGTCCATATGAAATGTGGTTCTCATCTGATTTGCCGTGCTGAATGAAAAAAGAAGAAAGTCGAATCACAAGTTTGGATCACAAGTTTTCCTTTGCAACAAAAACCCAATATTCATGACATTTTTTTCACACTTGTCGATCATACATTCGCGGCTCGGCGAATTTGTAAAACCTGAAAGGGTTGGCGGTCATTCATTGTTGGAAATGGGCATTTCCACATTTTTTTTTTTTTGCCTTTGAGAAAACTCCATAAACTTGTTTCTGTCCAATTTCCCTCCTCATTTTAGTGGCCGCAGACTATAGGGCAATTTTTCATAATGCTGTGATTATGCCTGACGATGGGGATGACAATCATGATGCTATGGAGTTCGCCATAAACTGCTGGGTAGCTGGTTTTAAATAACATTTCAGAATGGTTAAGACGTTCGCCTGCCAGTAACTAAACTCGAAATTCCTAGTCCTTTGCAAGGGGACGAAAAACTAGTCGGACCTGTGTGTTTTCTGGCCTGCGCACGTTAAAGATCCCTCGGCAGTTGGAAGTCGTGAAGAGCAGGGCATTGCCCGGCTGTCTTGGTATAAAAACTTGAAGAGATAGGTTGATTTTCCAGGTTCCTCCCCTTGAAAGCTAAGTATCCTCCTCACCTTTCTAAAGTCTTAGTTAAAAAATGAGTGGCGCTGCAACGCGGCACGTACTCTCAAATGGGAGAGCAGCCAGAGATTCACAAGTAAATCTACTCAGACAAAAGAAATGAATATGAACATATGAACATACCAATATGTGATTAGTAGGTACGGTGTATGTTCATAGTTACATAGGTTATTAAGATTAACGTTAAACGAATAGGAATTGCTCAAGGATTATGCAACATTTGTATAAACAATGTTGGTGAAGCAAGTATGCGACCGCCAGAGTGATTTTCCTTTACAAACAAGTTTCACTTCTTGGAGGAGAGGTTCAACATCTTTTGACATTTCTCGTCTGACACATAGTCTCGACATCTCATCACAGTCTTAGACAGAGAGGCAGTACTGTCAGAAACAGGAGTCTTCGCTCACTGCACTCAGGCAGATGAGTTTCGCTGGCTGGGCCCGAGTTTACTGAATGGATGAAAGTAGAATCGCTAAAGTTTTTGTTTTTTTTCTACAGTAGCATATCTCTAACACAAGTCTTACCTTAATCCCACCCTATGCACCAATGCAAACTTATCCTTTGACACCTCACCTATGCACCAACTGCAAAAACTTAACCCTTTTGACTCCCGCACGCTATGCACCAACTGCAAAAAATAACCCTTTGACACCCGCACCCCTATGCACCAACTGCAAAAACTAACCCTTTGATTCCCGCACACTATGCACTAACTGCAAAAACTAACCCTTAGATCTCCTGCACGCATGCACCAACTGCAAAACGTAATCCTTTGATTCCCGCGCGCTATGCACCAACTGCAAAAACGTAACCCTTTGACTCCCGCACACTATGCACCAAACTGCAAAAAACTTAACCCTTTGACTCCCGCACACTATGCACAAACTGCAAAACTTAACCCTTTGACTACCGCACACTATGCACAAACTGCAAAACTTAAACCCTTTGACTACCGCACACTATGCACAAACTGCAAAAACTTAAACCCTTTGACACCCTCACTCTAACCACCGACTCCTTGCAAGGAAGCTGTTGGATAAGGTGAGGGAGTCAAAGGGTTAAGTATTTGTTTTGCTAGCATGGTGGGCAACGCAGGATGCTGGTGGACAGGATGCGGGAATCAAAGGGTGAGAACTACTAGACAATGCTTGGACAATAAACAAATAAATAAATAAATAAATAAATAAATAAATAAATAATATAAATAAATAAATAAATAAATAAAGTCGCAGTGGTTATTCTGAAGACAAGTTGACGAACATATTGTCCGCTATAAGTGAGAATAACAGGCGAACCAGTCGCCGTGGTGTAGTGGTTAGCGCAACGGACTCCCGGGACTGGAAGGTTATGGGTTCCAATCCCCATCAGTACCTTCAAAAATCACTGTGAAATTTGTTCGGCTCTAACCGGCTCCTACCCAGAGTTGAGCGAGCTATGGGACCACACAGTCAAGCCTCATTCACTCTACGGACGCGTCATTGAGGGTGTTGCTCAAATCTTGTGACCAGCACCGCAGGTGTCTGTATCTCTCTGGGTCTGGTTGAAGCCAGGATATATTATGATAGTAAGCGTAGAGTACAGCCCTGTCACACATTCTCAATCCTGAATGGAACTCCATAGTATGATTATCACCCTCATCGTCATCATCATCATCGCATTGTAAAAAAAAAAAAAAAAAAAAAAAGTTTCAGCTTCTGTGCCATTAAGGTGGCGTAGAAAATTAGAAAATGGGACTAAAGAAATAGAGAGAGAGAGAGAGAGAGAGAGAGAGAGAGAGAGAGAGGAGAGAGAGAGAGAAGTGAGAGAGAGAGAGAGTGAGAGAGTGATAGGCGAGAAATAGGAGAATGAATCCAACAAGAAGACCCCACTCAAAGAAATCTTTGTAGTGCCAAGAAGAAAGTGTGTGGCCCAATGGTTAAATCAGCTGTTGAGGACATGAGTAACCCAGGTTCGAATCAATCATAAAAAAGACTGGGACTTTCCTCACCCCCTCACCCCCTCACCCCCCCCCCCCTCCTTGCCAATCTTAAGTGGGGGATCTGTATGCAAGGGAGAAGAATGGCAGAATGGTTCAGACGTTCGCCTGCCAATAACTTAACTTGAGTCTCTAGGATTCGCTCTCTGTAGAGACCTCGATTTTTCTCTCAGTTTGACCGGAAAATCGAACTGAACGTCTAGTCCTTCGGAAGGGGACGAAAAACGAGTCGGACCCGTGTGCCTTCTGACTGCGCACGTTAAAGATCCCTCGGCAGTTGGAAGTCGTGAAGAGTAGGGCATCGCCCCGCTGCCTTGGTAAAAAACATCGTTGGCGACAGATTGATTTCCTGGTGCCACCCCTTGAAGACCAACTAGCCTTCTTGCTTTTCTGAAGTCTTGGTTTTAAAAGAATATGAATGTGAATTTGAAGCGAGGAAGAGGGGATAGGCGCCGCTCTCGTGGTGCTGGCCTCGGGAAAAGTTGAGGTCTCTACCACCTCACTCCCCTAAGACCCCATAGTTATGGAGCTATCTAGGAAGGACCTCAGGACCTGGCCAGCTCGTGGGTTTATGTGCAGATCATTCTGGATTTTCTCCATCACATGGAACCTGTGACGTTAGTGCATATGGAATTCCTTCTGAGCGCGGAGACGTCATCTTGAGAAATTGAAACTGAAACTGAAACATCTGTGTGCAAGTATTCTGGATGAAATGATAAACCAAGGCCCTGTGACACGCATTCAGCGTGTGTTAAATATCCCACAACAACAAAGAAGCAATCCCTGGCCTACTCATGGATTTATGTGCAGGCTTAAGGCTTGTGCCGTGATTACCATCACATGGCAACTGTGACGTTAGTGCACATGGAATTCGTTCCGAGAGCGGATACGGCATCTTGAGAAATTGAAACTGAAACTGAAACACTTCCTGGAAATATTCTGTAGAAAAGTCTGTATTCACATGGTGAAAATATATCTTCAGAAAAAAAAAGGAAAAATAAAATACGCGGAGCTGCGCTGTATGGATGTAGACAGAAAGGTGAAGGAAATATTCTTGCAGTGACAAAAGATAGATGCGTACGGAGAGTCATGATCGCCAACGCCATGCAGCATGGAACATGAACATGATGTCTACGTCGATGATGATGATAAAGAAATAAAACAAATATCAAAATACAGACAAAGAGATTCCTCAATTTCACAATCCACAATACTATTGCCATCACAAAGATAAGTACGGAGGACCATTAAAATCAGGACACATTTTGACAATACACAATACCTATTGCTATCAAAAAGAACAGTACGAAGGACCATTAAAATCAGGACAAATTTTAACAATCCTCAATACCTATTGCCATCACAAAGATAGGTAAGAAGGACCATTAAAATCAGGACACATTTTGACAATACACAATACCTGTTGCCATCACAAAGATAGGTAAGAAGGACCATTAAAATCAGGACAAACTTTAACAATCCACAATACCTATTGCCATCACACAGATAGGTAAGAGGACCATTAAAATCAGGACAAACTTTGACAATCCACAATACCTATTGCCATCACAAAGATAGGTAAGAAGGACCATTAAAATCAGGATACATTTTAACATCCACAATACCTATTGCCATCACAAAGATAGGTAAGAAGGACCATTAAAATCAGGACAAACGTTGACAATCCACAATACCTATTGCATTGGCATCACAAAGATAGGTAAGAAGGACCATTAAAATCAGGACAAAATAATTTTAACAATCCACAATACCTATTGCCATCACAAAGATAGGTAAGAAGGACCATTAAAATCAGGACAAACTTTAACAGTCCACAATAACAAAGACATCCTTACATTGGCAATGACTTGACGACAAACAGTCCACCATCTTGTCTGCCACCTGTGAAGGGAAACACGCAGGGACAGCAATTAAAAACTAGAACTGCTGCCCTTTCGCTGACCTTTGACCGTTGATGACGTGACTTCCTCTTCCTGCCCCGGTCGTAGCCATGTTAACAATCGGAAGTGACGTCGCCAACCACACCCGGCATGCCTACTGTCGAAAATGACGTCTTCAGTCACTGTCAGCAAGCAAACCACGGAAATGGCGCCCTCTATTGACGTCGTATCCACGACTTTTAAATGGCCGATGTTCTTGTTCGTGGCCAACCTGTTTTGATCTGTGAGTTTGGTGTGGGGTGAATGAACCTTCCACGGTGAAAACGAAGAGCTGGTCTGAATGGTGATGGTGCGATTGTTGACGTTATAAGAGAGCGGGTGGGGGTGGTGGATGTAGGCAGACAATATTTATGAGATGAGAGGTAATGATGATGATGATAAGTTGTGTGTGTGTGTTTGTGTGTGTGTGTTGTGTAGTGTGTTTGTGTATGTTTGTGTGTGTTTGTGTGTGTTTGTGTGTTGTTGTGTGTGTGTGTGTGTGTTTGTGTGTGTGTTTTGTGTGTGTTGTGTTGTGTGTGTGTGTGTGTGTGTGTGTGTTGTGTTGTGTGTGTGTGTGTGTGTGTTTGTGTGTGTGTGTGTGTTTGTGTGTGTGTATACGTGTGTGTGTGTGTTTGTGTGTGTGTGTGTGTGTTTGTATGTGTGTATGTGTGTGTGTGTGTGTGTGTGTGTGTGTGTGTGTGTGTGTGTGTGTGTGTATACGCGAATGTGTGCGTGCGGTGTGTGTGTGTGTGTGTGTGTGTGTGTGTGTGTGTCTGTGTGTGTGTGTGTCTGTGTGTGTGTATATATATGCGTGTGTGTACGCTAATGTGTGTGTGTGTGTATGTGTGTGTGTGTGTGTGTGTGTGTGTGTGTGTGTGTGTGTGTGTGTGTGTGTGTGTGTGTTGTGTGTGTGTGTGA
>JAPXFY010000018.1:5190373-5197873 GCA_030674185.1 Monoplex corrugatus
ATTGAATGACTCTCTTCTTGAGGTGCTGTTATGGCTTCAGCATTTTCTATTTTTTAAGCAAATATCAGGTAATGAGCATTCCATCTTTGCTCGGCTTGGTTATCTTTTTTCTAACCCAACTATACATAAACCTTTACGCTGTGCACATTTGTCTGATAATGTGAATGCCAGCTTTGACCCAGATTCCTCCTGGGTCCTGACAAATGTGGAGCAGGAACCACAGGCTATGACCTGCCCATCAGTCATGACCTCACTGCACAGATGTGTGGGCACTGAGGAGACGCCAAGTCAAAAGCCAGGCGCAGTTGTAGAACAGTCCACAGACAGCAAACCCATGACTAACAGAACGGTTGTTGACCCTGTCACGTGACGTATTCACACGCACTGATTGGCTGAGGAGGAGGGTGGTGATGGTGAGTGGCGGGAGGAGGAAAGGTGTGGCGTTGATGATGGTAATGTTTGTGTTGTACCTTTACAACAAACAAGACAGCTTGAGAGGAAGAACAAGAAGATCATTAACAAAGAGATTAGAAAAGCCCAAGCAACATAATAGGACATTTTAGTGAGGCAAGAGAAATACAGACACTGTCACAACAGAAAGCTGGAGGAAGAAAACACCAGGTAGACCTGAGAAAAATAGACGGACTTCTGGTGCTGAGGACAGAGAGGGAATGTACGCACTGTACAAGGCTGGAGGGAAGATAAACGCTCGGTAGGTCCATGATGAAAATATGACGACTGTGGATGGTGAGTGAAGATGATGAGGATGATGATGATATGCATGATGAATAAGAACGAACATTGTCTGAGTCATGATCGCGAGCTGGGCATGTCACATGATGATGATGATCATGAATGATGATGATGATGATGATGATGATATTTACAGACAGCCATAGGTTTTCACTGCCTTCCAGCGTCTTTTGGTGTTTTTTCTTCCTTCTGTCAATGTTGGAAGTGCATAGTACTAATTGTTAATAAGTGTTAGTCAGTTGGACAATCAGGGATCATCATCATCAATTCAGATGCCTTGCCGCATGGCGTTGGAGATCATGGACTTCCATCTGTCTCTATCTCTTGTTGCCTCAAGCATCTCTTTCACCCTCTTTGTCCCCAGCCACTCAGTAAGTCCGTCTAGCATCTTTTCCCTGGGTCTACCTGGGGTGCTCTCTTTCTCTCCAGCTTTCCCGATGTAACCAGTGTTCCAATTCCCCTTTCCTCATAAAAATGGCCTATAAATGTTGCCTGTCTTTTTCCCAATCTTCCTTGTGAAGGATTTACTTGTGTCTGCCTCCATCAAGACTGACTCGTTTGTTTTCTTTTCTGCCCATGGAACTCTCAAGATCTTTCTTAGAAACCACATCTCGGCTGCCTTAATCTTGTTCTGCTTTGCTTGTTGACTGTCCACGCCTCGCAACCGCACAACAGTATTGGTTCTATATAACATTCAAGAACTCTCTTCCTGAGTTAACCGATAGGCATTTGTTGGTAAGAATGCTTTTCATTTTCTTGAATGTTGTTTTGGCTTGGCCGATTCTGCTGGCTATTTCTGATGTGCATCTGCCGTCTGGTGAAATGATCGTTCCCAGGTATTTAAACTTATCAACCTGTCTCAAGTTGTGCGTTTGCTGTTATTTTGCATGAAGGGATTTCATGTTTTTTACTGATCACCTGACTTCAGTCTTACTGCTGTTTAGTTCCTAGCCCTTACCTTTGCTTTCTATTTCAAATATATTCACAAGGTTTTGTAGGTCCCTTTCACTTTCTGCAATTAGCACGGTGTCATCTGCCTATTGAATGTTGTTTATCATATCACAATCAGGGATACTCGGGTGAAATGAGGAAGGAGAATAATGCAGTGGACAGAGTATAAGTGATAAAAGAGAGAGATTATGGTGTTAGTATGTGCAGCATGTGTGTGTGTGTGTGTGTGTGTGTGTGTGGTGTGTGTGTGTGTGTGTGTGTGTGTGTGTGTGTGTGTGTGTGTGTGTGTGTGTGTGTGTGTGTGTGTGTGTGTGTGTGATGTATGTTGTAGTGATGTAGTGTGTGTGTTGATAGTGTGTGTGTGTGTTATGTATTGTGTAGTTAGTTTATTATATATATAGTATGTACGTATGAATATATATATATATATATATACTATATATATTATATAGTATTATATATATATTATATATATATTTAGATAAACCATGTATGTATTATGTACGTATGTATGTACGTATGTGTGTATGTACGTATGTATGTATGTATGTATTATGTATGTATGTACGTATGTATGTATTATGCATGTATGTACGTATTATGTATGTATGTATGTATGTATGTATGTATGTATGTATGTATGTATGTATTATGTATGTATGTAGTACGTATGTATGTATGTAGTATGATATGTATGTATGTATGTATGTGTACTGTACGTATGTATGTATGTAAAACGTATGTATGTATGTAATGTATCATGTATGTATGTATGTATGTATGTATATGTATGTATGTATGTATGTATGATGTGTATGTGTGATGTATGTAGTATGTTGTAGTTTGTATGTATGTGTATGTGTGGTGGTGTGTGTTGTCTGTGTGCGCGTTGGTTGGAAGAAGGCTAAGACATAATGGTGATGAAGATGATGAATTGTGTATAAAGTCATACCATAGTTGTATCATACTGTGTGATAAATAGGGGGGGGAGGGGGGGGGGGGTGTCGGGGCTTTGTGCACATTTTTTTCTATACTTCATTTTTTTTTTTATTTTCAGGACATAGCAAACCAAGAGATACATTTCGTACAATATAATGCAAGTTGTTTTAATGACAAACTGAAACGCAAATAGACATAACATAGAAATAATATATCAAGCACAATCATAAGACCATGCCAGCGTGTCGAGTTTATGCGAGGATTTACAGCTTATGCCATGATTATGTTGAGTCTTGCCCATCTCATGGCATCTCTATGTGCATTTGGACAGAAGAAGAAGACAGACAGACAGAGAGAAAAAAAGAGAGAGAGAGAAAGAGAGAGAGAGAGGCAGACAAAGAGAATGAGAGAGACAAAGAGAGAGAGAGAGAGAGAGAGAGAGAGAGAGAGAGAGAGAGAGAGAGAGAGAGAGAGAGAGAGAGAAGAGAACACAGACAGAAAGAGAGACAGAAGAACCAGACAGACCGACAGAGAGACCGACAGACACACAGAGAAGAGAAGACAGACAGAGAGACAGACAGACATATAGACAGACAGACAAAGAGAGAGACAGACGGCAGACAAAGAGAGAGAGAGAGCAGACAGACAAAGAGAGAGTCAGACAGACGTCACACTAGAGCGAAAGAGAGAACGAGAGAGAGAGAAAAGAGAGAGAGAGAGAACGGCAGACAGACAGACAGACAGACAGAGAGTGGAGAAAGAGAGAGAGACACACACACAACAGACAGACAGACAAACAGACAAATAGATAAGAGAGAAAGAGACAGAGACAGACAGGCAGACAGACTGACAGAGTGAGAGAAAGAGAGTGAGAGAGAGAGAGAGAAAGAGAGAGAGAGAGCGAGAAAGAGAGCGTGAGAGAAAGGTGAGAGAGAGAGAGAAAGAGAGACAGACAAACAGACAGAGCGAGAGAGAGAGACAGACAGACAGACAGACAGAGTGAGAGAAGAGAAGAGAGAGAGAGAGATAGAGACAGACAGACAGACAGACAGACAGACAGGCAGACAGACAGACAGACGGACAAAGAGAGAGAGACAGACTGACAGATAAAGAGAGACAGACAAGAAGAGACAGACAGACAGACAGACAGACAGACTGACAGACAGACAGACAGACAAGAGACAGACAGAGAGACAAAGAGAGACAGACCATCACATGGCATCTCCGTGCATTTGGAATCTTTGCCTTTTGGACTCTGTGACTGAACACTTCTGTCTTTCTTTCTTTTGTCCAGTCTGAAAGGTGTTTCAGGGAGATGAAACTGCGATCTGCAGCAAGATGGGAAGCCTGGAGTAGCATCATAGAGTGTGGAGGGTGTCTTAGACTCTGTGGATCCACCACTCGGGTGGTCTTTCTTTAACTCTTGTCAGAAACTTTCTCAGCTGCCTCCTCTTTCTCTCCCAGTATGTAACACATCAGTCCAAATTTCTGATTCAGCTAAAAACCTTGGTGTCTTGCATTGACTCTACCCTCTCCATGAGCAACTTTGTTTCTCAAAACAATGCTGCACGCCTTGTACTAAAAAAGAAAAAAAAACTGACCACATATCTCCTCTCCTGGCACAACTTCACTGGCTCCCTGTATCAAAGAGCATACAGTACAAACTAGACACCATGTGCTACAAAAGCCTCAATAACGCAGCCCCCGATTACCTGTCAAGCCTACTTGAGATCTATGTTCCCTCACGTACCCTCCGCTCTGCCTCCGATCCTCTGACATTTCGCTTTCAACGCACTAAGCTCAATACCTATGGTCCACGAGCCTTCTCTGTTTCTGGTCCACTTTCCTGGAACAAACTTCCTCTCTCAGTCCGTCAGCAACCTACTTTTGTCTCCTTCAAGTCCGCTCTCAAAACTCACCTTTTCTCCTCTGCATAAAATCCTGACCTCACTCAATCCCCTCTGCAGCCTGTCTCCACTCGGAGGGGAATCACATTGTAATATATAATTGTATATAATATGCTCTCTATAATTTTCCATTGCTTTTATTCTTTCTCCCCATTTATAGCCGTGTGCGTGTGCGTGTGCGTGTGCGTGTGTGTGTGTGTGTGTGTGTGTGTGTGTGTGGTGTGTGGTGTGTGGCGTGCGTGCGTGCGTGCGCGTGCGTGCGTGCGTGTGTGTGCGTGCGTGCGTGTGTGTCTGTTTTAGCGCTTATATTTGATTTTATCAAGATTTTGCGCTATATAAAATATTGTATTGTATTGTATATTGTATTGACTCTGAAGCCTGGGTACATGGTGTTGTAGGCTTGCAGAACTGGCTGGTTGATTGGTATTCTTGTCAGGTGAGCACATTGCATTATGCACTGGAGGCTATGTTCTGACTGATTAAGTGTAGAACCCAATATTTGTCTGCTGTCGCATTTAATAATAATTACAATATTTATATAGCGCAAAATCTGGATAAAATCCTGGTTTTGCCATCTGTTCACTGGAGACATCTCATCTCACAAAGTGGGACCTTCTGGTCAAGGGTCGATATGGGTGTGTATGTATGAATGTATGTGTGTATGTCTGTGTAAGGGCATATGGGTATATGCATGTATTTCATGTTATTTGTTATTTTCATCTCTTACCTGTCTATTTATCTACATACTCCTTGTGCACGGACAGACAATATGCAGTTGTTTGATCAGAATCATATTTGCTTACTTCCACACTGTTTTCCCCCACTCAGATTTGTTTTTCAAGGAAACTGGAAAGTGCTGGCTTCCCGCGAAAGTGCTAATAGCGCTGTAATCAGTTTGGTAGAGCAGAATGATGTCCCCTGGCAGCGGCCATTATGGTTGGGGGGCAGAGCGCTGATCAATCTGTTAAAGGTTGAAAGGCGACGTTCATCGCTGTGTTAGAAATGTATGCCACAGTTTACCAGCATATTTCATTTTGACAAAAGGAAAGAAGAAAGAACATGAATGAAATAAGGAAAGGGAAAAGAAATAAGAGGAACAGTTTGAAAAATAAAGTTTACATAATTGGTGTGTGTGTGTGTGTGTGTGTGTGTGTGTGTGGTGTGTGGTGTGTGTGTGCGTGTGTGTGTGCGTGTGTGTGTGTGTGTGTGTGTGTGTGTGTGTGTGTGTGTGTGTGTGTGTGTGTGTGTGTGTGTGTGTGTGTGTGAGTGTGTGTGTGTGTGTGGTGTGTGTGTGTGTGTAGTTGTGTGTGTGTGTGAGTGTGTGTGTGTGAGTGTGTGTGTGTGTGTGTGTGTGTGTGTGTGTGTGTGTGTGTGTGTGTGTGTGTGTGTGTGTGTGTGTGTGTGTGTGTGTGTGTGTGTGTGTGTGTGTGTGTGTGTGTGTGTGTGTGCTTAAAACCATACAGATTTACCAAAGCAAATGTTGACTAGTTAATCATAGGAGTCAGTTTTAGCTTATTGATCCTGACTCATATTTACTGTTATGGTCAGCAAACAAAGTTACAAACGCTGATTTTCTTAGATATGTATAATTCTACTGACAACGCTTGCTAAAAAGAACAACTGTTCATTAGTGAATATAGGGTTTTCCAGTGTTACTATTCATAAAATAATTTCAAAGTAACACAATTCCATAAAATGTTGTGAAAATATAATGCAGTTTAGGACAAGGCATATACACTGATATGGGACTGCCACTGATTTCTGCGTGCTTAATTTTTATCTCCGGTTAAGGACACAAAGACATGAATTGGTTAAAAGTCCAGTTTAAAAATGTTTAATGAAATTCAATTTAAGATCGTTTAATGAGTTAAAAAGCCTATTTCATTTTTAACTATACAGACTATTAAACTGAGCTAACACTAGTTTTAAAAGACCTTTTAACAATGACCGGTAACTTTTACAAACAATTTGATAAGAGAGAGAAAACAAGAACAAGTACAATAGCGAGAAGAATACGAAGAAGAAGAAGAAATACGAAGAAGAAGAAGAAGAATACGAAGAATACGAAGAAGAATACTAAGAAGAATACGATGAAGAAGAATACGAAGAAGAAGAATACGAAGAAGATTACGAAGAATACGAAGAAGAATACGAAGAAGAAGAATACGAAGGAGAATACGAAGAAGAAGAAGAATACGAACAAGAATACGAAGAAGAAGAATACGAAGAAGAATACGAAGAACACAAAGAAGAATACGAAGAAGAAGAAGAATACGAAGAAGAATACGAAGAATACGAAGAATACAAAGAAGAATACGAAGAAGAAGAAGAATACGAAGAAGAATACAAAGAAGAAGAATACGAAGAAGAATACGAAGAATACGAAGAATACGAAGAATACGAAGAAGAAGAATACGAAGAAGAATACGAAGAAGAATACGAAGAAGAAGAATACGAAGAAGAATACGAAGAAGAATACGAAGAAGAATACGAAGAAGAAGAATAATACGAAGAATACGAAGAAGAAGAATACGAAGAAGAATGCGAAGAAGAATGCGAAGAAGAAGAATGCGAAGAAGAAGAAGAATGCGAAGAAGAATGCGAAGAAGAATGCGAAGAAGATGAAGAAGAAGAAGAAGAAGAATGCGAAGAAGAATGCGAAGAAGAAGAAGAAGAAGAATGCGAAGAAGAATGCGAAGAAGAATGCGAAGAAGAATGCGAAGAAGAATGCGAAGAAGAATGCGAAGAAGAAGAAGAATGCGAAGAAGAAGAAGAATGCGAAGAAGAAGCGAAGAAGAATGCGAAGAAGAAGGCGAAGAAGAAGGCGAAGAAGAGAAGAAGAAGAAGAAGAAGAAGAAGAAGAAAGAAGAAGAAAGAAGAAGAAGAAGAAGAAGAAGAAAGAAGAAGAAGAAGAAGAAGAAGAAGAAGAAGAAGAAGAAGAAGAAGAAGA
>JAPXFY010000018.1:5202873-5210373 GCA_030674185.1 Monoplex corrugatus
AACGGCTGTCCGCCACGCTGCCCTGTCTTCCGCCAGAGTCTCCCAAGAGCCTGGGTCAATCCCTGAGCTTCTAAGGTACCTTTTGCATGCGTCTACAAAGCGTAACTGTGGGCGTCCTGGAGTTCGCTTCCGGTTTGCCAGTTCGCCGTAGAGAACGTAGACATGTGATACACACGTTAGACATTCTGTAAACCATGTCAGCGTTTGGTAATTTATGGAAACAGACAAACACTCACCAGCATGCATTTCCCGCCGAAAAATCAGGAGTATGACCGCCTGCATGGCAGAGTTAATTTAAAACAAACAAAGAAAGAAACAAATAAAGAAACAAAGAAACAAAAAAACAAGCAAACAAACACACAAACAAACAAAGAAAACAAAAACAAAAACAAAACACAAACAAACAACTGGCCATATGTGTAGAAAAAAAAAAAAAACCGGCTTGTATATTTGAGTGCATGTGGGAATTGCAGCCTACGAACAGAAAACACACACACACACACACACACACACACACACACACACACACACACACACACACACACACACACACACACACACACACACACACACACACACACACACACACACACACACACACACACACACACACACACACACACACACACACAGTGTTTCACTGGAACTACGCAACTGACAGTCCTATTTTCTTGTGTCAGGTATCTGAACGTTTAGTGGCTTATGGATAAACACAAACACCACTATGCCCCACCCCTCACCCTCACCCCTGCCTAGAAAAAAGAATATGACTGTTTGAATGGCAGGGTGTTAAAAAACACAGGCTGTAAGTATAGAAAAGAAAGCCTGCTTGTATATTCGAGTGCACGTGGAAATTGTAACATACAAACAGAAAAACCAGAGAAGGCTTCACTGGAACTATGCAAATGACAATCCTATTAACTCGCGCCAAGTATTTGTCATAGAACAGGAAGCCCCACTCTCACCCCTTCTCCTTCTGATAAAAGCAGACGACACAGTGTAGACAATGATAACCACACGAAATATTGACAAAGAGCTAATGTAAATATCTATACCAAGAACAGAATACTCAGCTCAGCTCGCCCTTTGAGTCTGAACAAACGCGCACATTTTAATCTAGCTCTCTCTTTTCGCCTACAGTTCACAGCGGTCATCATCATCCAGTGCAGACACTTCAGATAACCCAAGTGATGTATCTAGCGTTAATGGCTTGATCGTTCCTTTTAAAAGTCTGATTCCTGGCAATACGATTTCTCAGAGAGAGAGAGAGAGAGAGAGAGAGAGAGAGAGAGAGAGAGAGAGAGACAGACAGACAGACAGACAAACGAACAGACAGACAGAGACAGAGACAGACAGAGAAAGAGAGTGATTGAGAGAAATAGACAGGCAGACAGACAAACAGACAGACACATACAGAAAAATACAGGCAGAGTTACAGACAGAGATACATAAAGAGAGACAGAAAGAGACAGAGAGACACAGAGAGAGAGAGAGGGAGAGAGAGAGAGAGAGAGAGAGAGAGAGAGAGAGAGAAGAGATACAGACAGATAGGCAGACAGGCAGACAGGCAGACAAACAGACAGAGATGCAGAGAGAGAGAGAGAGAGAGAGATAGAGAGAGAGAGAGAGAAAGAGAGGAAGACAGAGAGAGAGGGAGAAAAAGACAGAGAGAAAGAGAAAAGAGACACACATAGAGCAAGAGAGCAAGAGAGAGAGTAAGAGAGAGAAAGAGAGAGTGAGAGAGAAAGAGAGAGAAAAAAACGGGGAGAGAGACAGATAGACAGAGACAGAGAGAGAGACAAATATAGAGAGAAAAAGAGAGAAGAAAGAGAAAGGGAGAGAAAGAGAGAGAGACAACACAGAGAGAGAAGAGAGAGAGAAAGAGAGAGAGAGAGAAAGAAAGAGAAAGAGAGAGAGAGGGGGAAAGAGATGGATATAAAGAGAAAGAGAGAGAGAGAGAGAGAGACAGACAGACAGACAGACAGAGAAAAAGAGAGACAGACAGACAGAGAGGAAAACAGAGAGACAGAGAGCAAGAGAGAGAGAGATAGACACAGACAGAGAGAGAGAGAGAGAGAGGACAAAGGGAGAGAACAAAGAGAATAAATGAATTTGCGGAAGGAGCAACAATCTGCTCAAAGACTGCGTAACCACCTCTAAGATGGAAATCTGTTCACATGCCACTCTTGATCAAACACAACAGAGAGAAAGAGAGAGATAGGGAGAGAGAGAGAGAGAGAGAGAGAGAGAGAGAGAGAGAGAGAGAGAGAGGGGGGGGAGGGAGGGAGGTAGATAAAGATATAAATATTAAGAGAAAGGGGAGTTAGATAGGGAAAGAGAGAGAGAGGGAAAGAGAGGAACAGAGAGAGGGGGGAGAGAGAGAGAGAGAGAAAGGGAAAGAGAGACAGAGGAAGATAGAGAGAAGAAGAAGAAGAAGAGAGAGAAAACATAGAGAGAGAGTGAAAGGGAGAGAGAAAAGGGAAAGAAAGAGAGAGAAAAGAGAAAGAAAGAGAGGAAGAGAGAGATGGATAAAGAGACAGAGAGGAAGAGAAGGAGAGACAGAGAGAGAGAGGAAGAGGGAGAGAGAGAGAGAGAAAGAGAGCGCAAGAGAGAAAGAGAGAGAGAGAGAGAGAAAAGGAGAGAGAAAGAGAGGAAGAGAGTAATGGATAAGGAGACAGTGAGAGAAAGAGCAAGAGAGACACAGAGAGAGACTGAGAGGAAGACAGAGAGAAAGAGAGAGAGAGAGAGAGAGGGAGAGAGAGAGAGGGAGAGAGAGAAAGCAGAGAGAAAGAGAAAGAGAGAAGAGAGAGAGAGCAAGAGATGTAGAGAACGAGAGAAGAAGAAGAAGAAGAAGAGAGAGAGAGAGAGAGAGAGAGAGAGAGAGAGAGACAGAGAGAGAGAGAGAGAGAAAGGGAGAGAGAGAGAGAGAGAGAGCGAGAGAGAGAGAGAGAGAGGAGGGAGAGAGAGAGAGAGAGAGACAGAGAGAGAGAGAGAGAGAAAGGGAGAGAGAGAGAGAGGAGCGAGAGGAGAGAGAGAGAGAGAGAGAGAGAGGAGAGAGAGAGAGAAGAGAGAGAGAGAGAGATCAACCTCTCTAAGTGCAGAAAAAAGCGTGGCTTGTCAACACCGTGTGTTTACCCCTCAAACGCCAGCCTCATTAAACTGGACACATTGTACGGAAGGTAACAGCATCCCAAACATGCTTCGGTCTGGAGAGCTGAACCAAGGCCACCATGACCATGGACGACTACCGAAAAGATCAACAAAGACACTCTGAAGGCCAACCTGATCAGCTGAGGCATCAACGCAACCAAACCGGGAGGGTACTGCCAGCAACAGAGTAAGCTGGCGATGCCGGCCCACTCAGGACACGATCACATCTGAACAGCGCAGAAAAGCTGCTCTTCAACAGGAGCAGGGCTGGATGAAACAGAAGCCAGAGCTACAGGACTCATTCCCATGCAGTGTCTGTGGAAGTACATGGGCCTCCAGGATTGTTTTGTATCCCACATGAAGACCGAATCCAGATTTAGTATTCTTTGGAAAGTGAGTACGTTCGGAACACATTTTGTCAACTTTGCATTTATAGATAAACGATTTCGCAAGCATCATTATGAGATGAGATCATTCTTCACATTTCATGAAAGTGTCAGACAAAGAGTAACTGTGATGAAAGACAAAAGGAATCCTTGCTTGCAGGGTCAAGTTTGCTGAGCGAATGATAGTGAACTTAGGATTTTCTTTCCAGTATAGATGTCCAGACAGCTTACAGGTCGTTCTCTGCTACTGGTAACCATGTCATCCGGTCCTACCTACCTTACGTAAGTAGCGAAAATAACAACAACAACAAACAAACAAACAAAAAACCCTAACCACCACCACTACCACCACGTCCCTACTCTGGCACTCAGCTGGCCAAAAGTCTCCCCCCCCCCCCTTCACCCACTCCCGTTCCCCACTCGAAAAGAGGGCAGGGGGGAAAATGGGACATCAAAACAACGATCAGCACTTGGGGGTCCGTTACTGACCTTTAACCCTCTGCTGACTGACTACGCTTCCTGTCCTTGCCTCGCCATGTTGGCTTGTCGATATTGACGTCATCAGCCACACCAGGCGTGCTCACTACGGAAATGACGTTCTCTGTCTTTCCGCGCTACACTTTCAACTCCCGGTTTTCCTGTTCATGGCCGAACTGTTTTGCTCCCATGGCTATAGGTGTGGGGTGAGTGAACTCTTCACGGCTTGGGTACTGAGGACTGGTCTGAATGGTGGTGGCACAATTGTTGGCGTGACATGGACATGGGTGCTTTGGTTCTGGTTGGAGTAGGGCAACGTTGAAAGCTTCCGACTGTAACTGTCAAGACTACAGTAAGGGGAAAGGAAATGGCCACAATGCGAGCTGGTGGCCGGGAGGACTGTCGAAAAGAGAGATAAGGACCAGAGTGGGGCGAGAGAGGGGTTGTTGTGGATCATGTGTGGCAGTAGTACAGTCTGGTAATGTGTGCTCGTGCGTGCGTATGAATATACGTGTGCGCACGCGCATTTGTTTGTTTTTGAGCTCTCCGATCTGAAGATTAAAAAGATTTAGCAACGGCAAACAGTTTTCTCCGCAAAGTGACACAAATACCAGCTGCACATACAGCAGAGGCATTTTATCCCGGGGTTTCAGCACCACAACTTATGTTCAAAAACACACAGAACATAACAGAAGTCACAATACTTAGACTTCGACCAAAATAAAAACAAAACCACCATAGAAAACTGTTTACCGTTGCTAAATCTTTTTAATCTTCACATCGGAGAGCTCAAACACAAACAAATGCGCATGCGCACACATATATTCATACGCACGAACAAGCACACATCACCAGACTATATTACTGCCACACACGATTCACAACTGGATCTTCCATTCTCTCTTGGTCTGGAAACTGGGCTGGACCTGGTTGGTAGGCGTTGTGTGGCGATGCCCTGGGGTTTGTCAACTCCCCACCTTGTCGTTCGGTTTGTAAATTAGGCAACAGATGACTGGATCAGAATGGGTCATGCAACACGTGGACAGCCCCCATTTGCTTGTTGAAATTACTATCAAGTGGCGTCGGGAGCTTGGGGGGTGATTGTCTGGAGGGTGGCGAGGCATTCGTGTTCGGTCCAATCGGCACCGTCGTGGTGTTTCTTGTTAACAATTACAACAGCAAGGAGAAGGACTAATCAGAATGAAGATGGAGCAACAGAAATTGTAAGGAAGGGATGGTCAGTTTGCCCACAACTAATAGCGTTAGAGACCAGTCAAAGTGGTCATTTGGACTGACTTGAAAACTGATTGGAATTGCGTCCTTGAACTATCCTCTTCCACCACTCCTTTTCACTCACTCACTCACTCACTCACTCATTCACTCACTCACTCACTCACTCACTCATTCACTCACTCACTCACTCACTCATTCACTCACTCACTCACTCACTCACTCATTCACTCACTCACTCACTCACTTACTCTCTCAATCAGATTTAGACTGACTTCAGACTGATTCGAATGGCATCCTTAAAGTATCAATCTCCTCAATCCTTTCCAGTCAGCCTACCGCCAGTGCCATAGCACTGAAACTGCCCTACTACACATTCTCAACAATCTCCTCCTTGCAACTGATACTGGCAAAGTCTCTCTCCTCACACTCCTTGATCTGTCTGCAGCCTTCGATACCATTGACCATGGTATTCTCCTTTCTAGACTTCATCATACTTTTGGCATCTCTGACATTGCTCTCTCCTTTTTCACTTCGTATTTATCAAACAGAAAACAAACTGTTCTCATCAATGGCACTTACTCTCAACCTGCATACCTGACCTGTGGTGTTCCACAAGGATCTGTCCTTGGCCCTGTTCTTTTCACTCTTTACACCTCCCCCCTGTCCACCATCATCAACTCCCACTCTATAAAACACCACTTCTATGCAGATGACACCCAACTTCAAGACAGTGACTCACCTGATAATATACAGCGCCTGTTGACTCGCACCACTGAGTGTTACTCGGACATTAAGAACTGGATGACGTTCAACAAACTTCAGCTTAATGACGACAAGACAGAAGCTATCCTCATTGACACCCGTCAGAAACTTTCTCAGCTGCCTCCTCTTTCTCTCCCATTATGTAACACATCAGTCCCAATTTCTGATTCAGTTAAAAACCTTGGTGTCTGCATTGACTCTACCCTCTCCATGAACAACTTTGTTTCTCAAACTGCCAGATCTTGCTACTATCATCTCCATCGTATAAGGCTGATCAGGAAGTATCTCTCTGTCGAAACAACTGCAAAACTCGTTCTCTCCTTCATAATGTCTCGCATTGACTATTGCAATTCACTCCTGTCTGGTCTTCCTGCCTCCGCCATTCACATCCTACAGCGCATTCAAAGCAATGCTGTACGCCTTGTACTCAAAAAGAAAAAAAGCTGACCACATATCTCCTCTCTTGGCACAACTTCACTGGCTCCCTGTATCAAAGCGCATACAGTACAAACTAGACACCATGTGCTACAAAAGCCTCAATAACGCAGCCCCCGGTTACCTGTCAAGCCTACTTGAGATCTATCTTCCCTCACGTACCCTCCGCTCTGCCTCCGATCCTCCGACTTTTCGCTTTCCACGCACTAAGCTCAATACCTATGGTCCACGAGCCTTCTCTGTTTCTGGTCCACTCTCCTGGAACAAACTTCCTCTCTCAGTCCGTCAGCAACCTACTTTTGTCTCCTTCAAGTCCGCTCTCAAAACTCACCTTTTCTCCTCCGCATTAAATCCTAACCTCACTCTACCCCCCCCCCCCCCTCTGCAGCCTGTCTCCGCTCGGAGGGGAATCACATGGTTATAATATATAATTGTATATGCTATGCTCTCTATAATTTTCCATTGCTTTTATTCTTGCTTTTATTGATTTTATTATTTCTCCCCATTTATAGCCATGCGTGTGTGTGTGTGTGTGTTGTGTATGTGTGTGTGTGTGTGTGCGTGCGTGCGTGCGTGTGTGTGCGTGCGTGCGTGCGTGCGTGCGTGCGTGCGTGTGTGTCTGCTTCAGCGCTTAGATTTGATTTTATCAAGATTTTGCGCTATATAAATATTGTAATTATTATTATTATTATTATATTCATCCGCTCACTTTCAATCAATCAATCAATCAATCAATCAACCAACCATCCAACCAACCAGCCAACCAACCGGCCAACCAACCAAACAAACAACCAACCAACCACTCACTCACTCACTCACTCACTCACTCACTCACTCACTCACTCACTCACTCACTCACTCACTCACTCATTCACTCACTCACTCACTCACTCACTCAACCAGCCAACAGACAAACCAACAAACCAACAAACCAAGCAATGAATGAATGAATGAATCATCAATCAATCAATCAATCAATCAATCAATCAAAAGACCTTTTGACTCCTTCAGCCTGTCCATTGCTGAAACTGGTCAAGGATGGTAGATAGCCTGAGGA
>JAPXFY010000018.1:5217040-5219540 GCA_030674185.1 Monoplex corrugatus
AGGGAAAAAGAAGAAAGAAGGGAAAAAAAGAAGAAGAAGAAAAAAAGGGAAAAGAAGAAAAAGGGAAAAAGAAGAAGAAGAAGAAGAAGAAGAAGAAGAAGAAAAGAAGAAAAAAGAAGAAGAAGAAGAAAAAGAAAAGAAGAAGAATAAGAAAAAAAAGAAGAAGAAAAAGGGAAAAAAAGAAGAAGAAGAAGAAGAAAAAAGAAGAAGAAAAAAGAAGAAGAAAAAGAAGAAGGGAAAAAAAAAAAAAGAAGAAGAAGAAGAAGAGGAAAGAAGAAGAAGAAGAAGAAGAAGAAGAAAAAGAAAAAAAGAAGAAGAAGAAGAAGAAAAAGAAGAAGAAGAAGAAGAAGAAGAAAAAAGTAGAAGAGAAGAAGAAGGGAAAAGAAGAAGAAAAAGAAGAAGAAGAAGAAGAAGAAGAAGAAGAAGGGAAAAAGAAGAAGAAGAAGAGAAGAAGAAGAAAGAAGAAGAAGAAGAAAAGAAGAAGAAAAAAGAAGAAAAAGAAAAGTAGAAGAAAAAGAAGAATGCGAAGAAAAAAAAGAATGCGAAGAAAAGAAAAGAAAAAATGCGAAGAAGAATGCGAAGAATGCGAAGAAGAATGCGAAGAGAAAGCGAAGAAAAGAAAATGCGAAAAAGAATGCGAAGAAGAAGAAGAATGCGAAGAAGAAAAGGAAGAAGAAGAAAAGAAGAATACGAAAGAAGAAGAAGAAAAGAAGAAGAAAAAGAAGAAGAAGAAAAGAAGAAGAAGAAGAAGAAGAAGAAGAAAAGAAGAAGAAGAAGAAGAAGAAGAAGAAGAAAAGCAAGGAAGCAAAGAACAAAGAAAATGCAAAGAAGAATGCGAAGAAAAGCGAAGAAGAATGTGAAGAAGAATGCAAGAAGAATGCAAAAGAAGAAGAAAGAAGAATGCGAAGAAGAAGAATCGAAGAAAAAAATGCGAAGAAGAAAAGAAGAAGCAAAAGAAGAAAAGAAAAGGGGAAAAAGAAAAAGAAGAAAGCAAAAGAAGAATGCGAAGAAAAGAAAGCGAAAAAGCGAAGAAAAAATGCGAAAAGAAGAATGCGAAGAAGAAGAAGAAGAATGCGAAGAAAAGAAAGCGAAAAAAATGCGAAGAAGAAGAAAAAGAAGAACAAAAAGAAGAAAAAGAATGCGAAAAAGAAGAAAGCGAAGAATGCGAAGAAGAAGAAAAAAAGAAGAAGAAAGCGAAGAAAAAAGAAGAAGAAAGCAAGAAGAATGCGAAGAAAAAGGGAAAAAAAAAGAAAAAGAAAAGAAAAAAAAAGAAGAAGAAGAAAAAAGAAGAAGAAAAGAAGAAGAAGAAAAAGAAAAAGAAGAAGAAGAAGAAAAGAAGAAAAAGAAAAGAAGAAGAAAATGCAAAAATAAAATGCAAAGAAGAAACAAAAAGAAGAAGAAGAATGCGAAGAAGAATGGGAAAAATGCAAGAAGAATGCGAAAAAGAATACGAAGAAAAAAAGAAAGAGAAAAAAAAGAAGAAGAAAAGGGAAAAAAAGGAAGAAAAAGGAAAAGAATGCAAAAAAAGAAGAAAGAAAAAAAAAAGGGGGAAGAATCAAGAAAAGGAAAAGGAAGAAAAGGGGAAAAAATAAAAAAAGGAAAAGAAGAAAAAAATCGAAGAAAAAAAAAAAAGAAGAATCAAGAAAGGGAAAATCGAAAAAAAGAAAGAAACGAAGAAGAAGAATGGGGAAAAAAAAAAAAGAAGAAAAGAAATCGAAAAAAAGAAGAAGAATCGAAGAAAAAGAAGAAGAAGAAAGAAGAAAAAAAGAAGAAAAGGGGAAGAAGAAGAAGAAAAAAAAAAGGAAGAAAGAAAAAAAAAGAAGAAGAAAAAAAGAAGAAAAGAAGAAGAAAAGAAGAAGAAGAAGAAGAAAGGAAAAGAAAAGAAGAAGAAGAAGAAGAAGAAGAAAAAAAAAAGAAGAAAAAAGAAGAAGAAAAGAAGAAAAAAAAAAAAAGAAAAAAAAGAAAAAAGAAGAAGAAGGAAAAAGAAAAAGGGGAAGGGAAGGAAAAGGGAAGAAAAAAAAAAAAAAAAAAAAAAAAAAAAAAAAAAAAAAAAAAAAAAAAAAAAAAAAAAAAAAAAAAAAAAAAAAAAAAAAAAAAAAAAAAAAAAAAAAAAAAAAAAAAAAAAAAAAAAAAAAAAAAAAAAAAAAAAAAAAAAAAAAAAAAAAAAAAAAAAAAAAAAAAAAAAAAAAAAAAAAAAAAAAAAAAAAAAAAAAAAAAAAAAAAAAAAAAAAAAAAAAAAAAAAAAAAAAAAAAAAAAAAAAAAAAAAAAAAAAAAAAAAAAAAAAAAAAAAAAAAAAAAAAAAAAAAAAAAAAAAAAAAAAAAAAAAAAAAAAAAAAAAAAAAAAAAAAAAAAAAAAAAAAAAAAAAAAAAAAAAAAAAAAAAAAAAAAAAAAAAAAAAAAAAAAAAAAAAAAAAAAAAAAAAAAAAAAAAAAAAAAAAAAAAAAAAAAAAAAAAAAAAAAAAAAAAAAAAAAAAAAAAAAAAAAAAAAAAAAAAAAAAA
>JAPXFY010000018.1:5239540-5249540 GCA_030674185.1 Monoplex corrugatus
AATCTGATCTTGATAATCTTGGAAACTATATGTTAGAAAATGGTCTGTCATTGTCAGCGGGAAAAAACTGACATGATGCTATTTAATTCTGGTGGTACTTTAAGTAACTTGCCTACTTTCAGATTGCTTGGTGAAGTGTTACATTACAAACAGGTTGTAAAATTTCTGGGAGTCTTTATGACATCGAAATTAAACTGGAATGTCCATTTTGATTATATTTCAACAAAAGCAAGAAAAGTCCTAAATTTTCTAAAGATAATAAGCCGATTACCTTGGGGAATGGATACGAACATACTAATTCATCTATCAACAGCACTTGTACGATCTAAATTATCCTATGCGCAAGAAGTGTTCTTCAGTGCACCAAAATATTTATTAAAAAAGATACAAAGCTTAGACTGCAAAAGTATTAAAATTGCTCTAGGTGTCCCTACTCATGCCTCTAATCTGGAAACGTACAAAGTTGCTGGAATTCTGCCTCTGAACAACTATCGTGAGCTAGCGACAGCAAAATTTGCAGTTAGAACTACTTCACAAACGGACAATTTTGTGAGTAAGGAAATTAAAATCAGGTCTGATGTTGACTTTCCAAAGCGAGCAAAAAGCATTTCATCACAAATGACTGTTGCAACTTACATATCTGACTTGGTCAAACAGTCTAACATAAATATGGATGAAATAGCTGAGACACCATCAACAGCGCCTATCCCTACATGGAAAATGCAAAAAGCCTCTTTTGATATTGATTATACAGACGCTAAGAAATCTGAAAACGTAAACATTTCGATATCCACAGCAAGAGAACACATCGATGAAAAATACTGTACCCACCTTCACATTTTTACCGATGGATCAGTCTTAGAAAATAAATGTGCTGGAGCAGCATTCTATGTTCCAAAATTTAAGATAAAAAAGTCATTTTTCGTTGGGGCAAACTTATCGATCTTTACAGCGGAATTAGTCGCTATTAATCAAGCTTTGCATTATCTAGTAAATCTTAAACCCATGTCTTTCAAAGTAGTTCTCTTTGTTGACTCAAAATCTGTACTATATGCCTTACGGTGTTTTAATGCCGACACAAGACCTGATTTAATTACTGAGGCAAATCATCTTATACATCGTTTAAGGGTCAAATGTACATATATCAGTTTATGCTGGGTGCCTTCTCATGTTGGTCTTCACGGCAACGAAGTAGTTGACAGAGCAGCTAAGCAAGGCGCCCAGAATGCTGATAATGCTATAGAATTACATGTTCATACCTCCGTAAAAGAAGCTTGCAACTTGCTCGAATCAGCCTCATGGACTCGATTTCATGAACATTCAGATGAACAGTTTGTGTCACAACAAATGATAAAACTTACCGTTCAAAATGTATGTAAAAAATTGCAGTATTCTTCCATGTATCATTTGAGATCGATTGTTGCTGTTTGTTTTCGTATTCAGCTAAACGCATTGAAAACAAAATATTGTAAAAATGTCAAGTGTATTTGCGGCGAACAGTTCACACTGTTTCACTGTTTATTCTACTGCAAAATGCTACGTTCTTTTTTACCGAAAATGTTTACTCAAGAAAAGTATTCTGAAAATCATTTCCAGAAAATTACATCAGATCAAACGTTGTTAGTTAGAATTTTAGAATCATTAGTTCACAGTCCTGTTAATGCATTACTTTAACTTTATTCGGTTTGTATTTTAGTGTTACAATTTCCTTCACGTTGTTGAAGTTAATTGTTAGTGTTAAGTTCTCGTTCCATTTTACTGTTCCCCCACCTGCTAATGTCTTTTTCCTCTGTCTTCCCTCTGCCCAAATCCAACCCGTCCAACTATCGTTCTACATTTTATTTTGTTCACTTTTTTTTTTTTAATCCCCCCCCCTCCCCCGTCTAATATCACTTATAGTGAAAAGACGTTAAATTAAAGAACGAAAACACACACACACACACACACACACACACACACACACACACACACACACACACACACACACACACACACATACACACACACACGCAACACACACACACACGCACACACACACACACACACACACACACACACACACACCCACACACACACACACACACACACACACACACACACACACACACACTTGCAACCAACCAACCAACCAACCAACCATCCTGCTTTTATACATCACAAGCGCATGGGATTACGAAAGCATCCCAGTACAACGAAACTTAGCCCCAACCAATTCCAACCCACGGATAAAAAAGGTGACAGAGAAAACTGCCGATGACCTTCTCAGGGTGTTCTGTCAATCGTTAGGTCTTCCACAAGATCAATCTGGTTCGATTTCGGAGCCAGGAACGATCGTTTCGCTTGTGTAAAGATCTCGTCAGACTGGTTTCAGTCCTCACGTAGATCATCCCCATCTCTATTCCCATGGCTTTGTGGTGGGGTGTGTGGGGTGGTTTGCTTGGTAGGGAGGATAGGGATATGGTATCAGTGTAGCCTCTGGCGCCTCTGTATGTATGTACGACTATTTCCTTAACCGCGTCTATCAAACGAAAGAGAACCAAATAAAACTGAACCAACCAGGGCAATAGACTAGACTAGAATGCAACTGAACGCAATGCAACGCAACGCAACGCAACGCAACGCAACGCAACGCAACGCAACGCAACGCAACGCAACGCAACGCAACGCAATACGATACGATACGATACGATACAATACGATACAATACAATACAATACAATACAATACGGTACGATACGATACAATACAAATCGATACAATACAATACAATACAATACAATACGATACGATACGATACGATGCGATACAATACAATGCAATGCAATACAATGCAATGTAATACAATGCAATACAATACAATACTAGATTAGAATAGAATAGACTAGAATAGACTAGAATAGACAAGAATGGGCTAGAATAGATTAGAATGCAACGCAATACAAAATAATACAACCAACCAATCAAAACTAGAATAGACTAGAATAGAATAGAATGCAACGCAACACAACATAATACAATACAATACAATACAATACAATGCAATACTCTATTCTACTCTACTGTACTCTACTGTACTCTACTGTACTAATACTATACTATACTATACTATACTATACTATACTATACTATACTATACTATACTATACTATACTATACTATACTATACTATACTATACTATACTATACTATACTATACTATACTATACTATACTATACTATACTATACTATACTATACCATACCATACCATACCATACCATACCATACCATACCATACCATACTATATTATACTATACTATGCTATGTTATGCTGTACTGTACTATACTATACTATACTATACTATACTATACTATACTATACTATACTATACTATACTATACTATACTATACTATACTATACTATACTATACTATACTATACTATACTATACTATACTATACTATACTATACTATACTATACTATACTATACTATACTATACTATACTATACTATGCTATACTATACTACGCGATGCGATGCAATGCAATGCGGTCCAATGCAGTCCAATGCAGTCCAATGCAGTCCAATGCAGTCCAATGCAGTCCAATGCAGTCCAATGCAGTCCAATGCAGTCCAATGCAGTTCAATGCAGTCCAATGCAGTCCAATGCAGTCCAATGCAGTCCAATGCAGTCCAATGCAGTCCAATGCAGTTCAATGCAGTACAATGCAGTCCAATGCAGTCCAAGGCAGTTCAATGCAGTCCAAGGCAGTTCAATGCAGTCCAAGGCAATTCAATGCAGTTCAATGCAGTACAATGCAGTACAATGCAGTCCAATGCAGTCCAATCCAATCCAATCCAATCCAATCCAATCCAATCCACAATCCAACCGACATAGAGCCTAATCCCAGAGCATGCAACGATCGTTTTGTTTTGTGAGGACCACATCTTGCTGGTTTTAGTCCCCATCTAGTTAAATCCCCTCTCTGTCTACTAACGGCTTCAAGTTCTGAGGCAGGGGGGGGGGGGGGGTGAAGGAGGTTGGTGATAAAAAGGGACATCGTTTCGGTTCAACCTGTGGCGCCTCTGTGGGTATGTACGAACGTGTCCATAGATGGGTCAGCTAAAGGAAATGAAATAGCTCGTAACAAAGTGTATACAACATTAACACAACACACTACGATACGATACGACGCGGCACAATTCGAAGCGATACGATACAAAACGATACGATACGATAAGATACATCGAAGACAAGACAAACGAAAAACCTCAAAAACTGTATTACTATACAATACAATACAATACAATACAATACAAAACAAACAATATAATACAATGCAATCCAATGCAATCCAACGCAATACAATTCAGTACAATACAATACAATACAATACAATACAATACGATACAATACGGTACGGTACGATACGATACGATACGATACGATACGATACGATACGATACGATACGATACGATACGATACGATACGATACGATACGATACGATACGATACGATACGATACGATACGATACGATACGATACGATACGATACGATACGATACTATGCGATGCGATGCGATGCGATGCGATACGATGCGATACGATACGATACGATACGATGCAAAGCAAAACAAAACAAAACAAACAAACAAAACAAAACAAAACAAAACAAAACAAAACAAAACAAAACAAAACAAAACAAAACAAAACAAAACAAAACAAAAATATGCGGAAAATACAATGCAAAGCAAATACAACATTTGGAACAGTTGATTTTACAACGCATAACTAGACCAGACCAGACCAGACCAGACCAGACCAGACCAGACCAGACCAGACCAGACCAGACCAGACCAGACCAGACCAGACCAGACCAGACCAGACCAGACCAGACCAGACCAGACCAGACCAGACCAGACCAGACCAGACCAGACCAGACCAGACCAGACCAGACCAGACCAGACAAACTCAAATAACACAATATAGCGAGGTAAACTAAACTCCAACACAATGCGATCCATTGAATACATCACGACATAGAACAGACACGATATATACAAAATACAATAACACCCCACACCACACCACACCACACCACACCACACCACACCCACACCACACCACACCACACCACACCACACCACACCACACCACACCACACCCACACCACACCACACCACACCACACCACACCACACCACACCATAAACACAAGATGGGCAATGTCCCACACCATCCTGTTCCATCAATACAGTTTACATCCTCCACAAGAACAGATCCAACTGGCTCCCACAGCAAAGCAACGACTGTTTCCACACGTGTGAAGAACTCTCCTGCCTAGTATGAGTCCCCCATCTAGTTAAATCTCCACCCCATCCCCACCCCTCTTCAACATATTTAAGTACTTTGGGAGAGAGGTGGTAGGGGTGAAGTTGAGGGCAGGAAGAGGTGGGGGAGGGACAGAGGCGTCGTATCAGTTCGACCTGTGGTGTCTCCGTATGTCTGTAATGATATGTCTGTAGTGTTGTTTTTTTTTGTGTGTGTTTTTTTTCTGTCACAGAAAGGAGAGGAAACATGACACAACGAACGTTGTACTAAAGTAGTTAAATGCAGTGCAACATAGTGCAAGGCAATGAAATCAATATAATACAATGCAATACAATACAAAATAACACAACACAACCCAACCCAAGCCAACACAACACAAAGACATAACACCACACCACACCACGCCACGCCACGCCACGCCACGACACGACACGACACGACACGACACGACACGACACGACACGACACGACACGACACGACACACCACACCACACCACACCAAAACACACCACACCACACTTCACCACTCAACACCACACCACACCAAACCACACAACACAACACAACACAACACAACACAACACAACACAACACAACACAACACAACACAACACAACGCAACGCAACGCAACGCAACGCAGCGCAACGCAACGCAACGCAACGCAACACATTACAATACAATACAATACAATACTACATTAGACTAGGCTAGACTAGAATAGACTAGAATGCAACGCAATACAATACAATACAACCAACCAACCAACCAAGACTAGAATAGACTAGAATACAACGTAACACAATACAATACAATACAAAGCAATACTCTACTCTACTCTACTCTACTCTACTACACAGCACAGCACAGTAAAAAGGTCACTCTGCAGAAAATACAAGACAATACACAACAAGACAAAATGACGCGAAAAACACAACACATTGTGTGTGTGTTGTGTGTGTGTGTGTGTGTGTGTGTGTGTGTGTGTGTGTGTGTGTGTGTGTGTGTGTGTGTGTGTGTGTGTGTGTGTGTGTGTGTGTGTCCATGTATTGTGTGTGTGTGTGTGTGTTGTAGTGTGTGTGTGTGTGTGTGTGTGTGTGTGTGTGTGTATGTGTGTGATTTTGTGTATGTGTGTGTGTGTGTGTGTGTGTGTGTGTGTGTGTGTGTGTTTTGTGTGTGTGGGTTTTGTGTGTATGTGTGTGTGTGTGTGTTTGTGTGTGTGTGTGTGTGTGTTGTGTGTGTGTGTGTGTGTGTGTGTGTGTGTTGTGTGTGTGTATGTGTGTGTGTGTGTGTGTGTGTTGTGTGTGTGTGTGTGTGTGGTGTGTGTGTGTTGTGTGTGTTGTGTGTGTGTGTGTATGTGTGTGTGTTGTGTGTGTGTGTGTGTGTGTGTTGTGTGTGTGTGTGTGTGTTTTGTGTGTGTGTGTTGTGTGTGTGTGTGTGTGTGTGTGTGTGTGTGCAGTGTGGTTACTGTTGGTGTGTGTGTTGATAGTGTTGTGATGTGTGCGATGTGGAAGACTGTGATGTGGAAAACACTTTTGTATGTGTGTGTTCGTTATTTCTTTTAACATCTATTCACATGTGCTTTTAGACGGAAAAAAAAAAAAAAAAAAAAAAAGGTGCGTAAGGAATAAATGAATCTATGTAATCATGAAGGCATTGTATCAATTAAGGTAACAATTAATGTAACATCAAACAAATTAACGAACAAAAGAAAAACAATCAGAACATTATATCAGTCAGGCTTCATCGGATTTCTCGGGGCTGTGTGGGAGTTACAGGTATGAAACAATTGGGCTGAATCAAAGAAAACGACCTACAGGACTGTGCAGTAAACGTCTAGCAATGTGTAAGTACAGAGTGAAATCAGTATGTTTCTGTTTTAAGTTTGTAAATGACGCAAGGAAATAAGGTCGCATTCGCTGACAACACAAAAGGTGATCAACTGTTATAAAATCATCACAGATACATTTGATAGTTTTACTAAATTTAGTTCGAAGTGAATTGAGAGTTAATCTGTAAGCTAAAGTTATCTCTTGTCTTGTAAAACCCTGGTAATTTACCGAGAAGGAGCGAAGTTCACATTGCGCTTTTACTTTGTTTTCTATATAGCATTCATTTCATGTTCAGAGAGTGGTAAATCAAGTTTAGTACTGCCAGCCCTATTCATTGCTGCATTTTTTGCTATTCTGTCGACCCGATCGATAAAAAGGATACCACAGTGTGATGGGATCCAACAAAAAGTAACCTGTGTATTATTTGTTATTAAACAATGAATTAAGAAATTTTATCTCAAATATTAACGAACTATTTACTTTATGTTCGCAACATTTTAAGGATTGTAATGCAGATTTCGAATCTACAGATAATAGGATACTAAACAAAGTTATGGATAGATCTACTATATATTTCAGTGCCATTAGGATGGCAACTAATTCAGAAGTGAAGATTGAATGTCCCTGTCCTAAAGAGTAAGCCTTTTCTACTTTAAATTTAGGAATTAGAAAGCCAGCGCCTGCTTTACCATCATCTATGTATGTGTGTGTGTTTGCGTGTGTTGTGTGGTGTGTGTGTGTGTGTGTGTGTTGTTGTGGGGTGTGTATGCGTGTGTGTGTGCGTGTGTGTGTGTTGTGTGGCGCGCGCGGCGTGTGTGTGTGTGTGTGTGCGTGGTGTTGTGTGTGTGTGTGTTGTGTGTGGTGCGTGCGTGTGTGTTATGGTGTGTGTGTGTGTGTGTGTGTCTGTTGTGTGTGTGTTGTGTGTGTGTGTGTGTGTGTGTGTTGTGTGTGTGTGTGTGTGTGTGTGTGTGTGTGTGTGTGTGTGTGTGTGTGTGTGTGTGTGTGCATGAGACAGAAAGACATACAGACAAACAGACAGGCACATAGACAAACAGACAAACAGACAGACACACACCCACCTATCCGCACAGAATCCATAATGTCAGTTCAGGTTGGCTGGTGGACCATTAAGGTGACTGAACGTTTTTATAAGGACACCAAAACAAACTGCTTGTGGAATAGAACAATGAACAATGTTGTATCTTTCGTCTGTCATAACTCTCAAAAGATGCCAAGCGGAGGGTAACCAATGTAACAGCGTGGCTTTGTTCAGCTTAGACGGACCACATCATTCTCCATGACTGAACTCACAGAACAAATCAGATCAATGCCGATCAATGATTGTGTTCGATGTAATCGATCAATGATTGTCTCAGTGTAATGGATCAATGATTATCTCAGTGTAATCGATCAATGATTATCTCAGTGTAATGGATCAATGATTGTCTTCCGTGTAATCGATGAATGATTATCTCCGTGTAATCGATCAATGATTATCTCCAGTGTAATGGATCAATGATTATCTCAGTGTAATCGATCAATGATTATCTCAGTGTAATCGATCAATGATTATCTCAGTGTAATCGATCAATGATTATCTCCAGTGTAATCGATCAATGGTTTCAGATCAATGCTGATCAATGATTATCTCAGTGTAATCGATCAATGACTATCTCCAGTGTAATCGATCAATGGTTTAAGATCAGTACTGATCAATGATTATCTCAGTGAAATCGACCACGTATTATCTCCAGTGTAATCAATCAGTAGTTTCAGATCAATACTGATCAATGATTATCTCCGGTGTAATCAATCGATAATTATCTACGGTGTAATCGATCAACAATGGTTTCAGATCAATGTTGATCAATGATCATCCCCAGTGTAATCGATCAACAATTGGTTCAGATCAATACCAGTCAATGATTATATCCAGTGCAATCGATCCATGGTTTCAGATCATTGCTGATCAATGATTATCTCCAGTGCAATCCATCAATTATCCCCAATGTAGTCGATCAATGGTTTGAGATCAATAACGATCAACGATTATCTCCAGTGTAATCGATCAACGGTTCCAGATCAATGCCGATCAATGATTATCTTCAATGTAAACGATCAATGGTTTCAGATCACTACTAAAATGCCAATGAATGATTATCTCCAGTGTAATCGATCAACAATGGTTTCAGATCAATGCCAATCAATGATTATCTTCAGTGTAATCGATCAATGATTTTAGATCAGACCCGATCAATGGTCATCTCCAATGTAATCGATCATGGCTTTGGATCATGCTGATCAATTGATTATCTCCATTAGTAATAATTGATCAATGTTTTTTAAATCAATGCGTATCAATGATTATTCCAGTATAATTGATCAATGGTTTTTAAATCAATGCCGATCAATGCTTATCTCTCCAAAAATTGTCATCCTTCAGTGTGTATGTTTCGGATCAATGGTGATCAATGATTATCTCCAGTGTTATCATTATTGCTGCTTTTTGTTTAAAGCCCAGCCGACTGCATAGACCCCTGTCAGGGCCATAACCATTCCAATACACGACACAGTACTTCTACAGGGAAAAAAAGAGAAGAAAAAAAGTACATATATCAATGTATTCGTGTACAAAAATCTAGGAGATGCCCCCGGCGATGACCACTCCGTCCAATTTATCACACAGGGGATTTAAAAACACACATGAATATAGATTTAAACATAACCAAGGACACTAAAACATATAAAAAAACAGGCCTAAATTACCTAAAATTGCTTCCGCATATCTCATGTCCCTAGAGCCAAACATGCACTAATACATGCACCCAATTATCAATCCTAAGAGAAAGTGTAAGA
>JAPXFY010000018.1:5254540-5259540 GCA_030674185.1 Monoplex corrugatus
CAGATAGACAGAGAGAGAAAAAGAGAGAGAAAGAGAGAGAGAGAGAAAGAGAGAGAGAAAGAAAGAGAAAGAGAGAGAGAGGGGGGAGAGAGAAAGAGAGAGATAGAGAAGAAAGAGAGAGAAGAAAGAGAGAGAGAAAGAGAGAGAGACAGAGAGGGCATAGAGAGAGAGAGAAAGAGAAGAGAGAAAAAGAAGAGAGAGAGAAAGAGAGGAGAGAGAGAAAATGAAAGAGAAAAAGAGACAGAGAGAGAAAGAGAAAAGAGAGAGAGAGAAGAGAGAGAGAAAGAGAGAGAGAGAAGAGAGACAGAGAGAGAGAGAAGAGAGAGAGACAGAGAAGAGAGACAGAGAGAGACAGAGAGAGAGAGAGAGCAGAGAAGACAGAGACAGACAGAAGAGACAGACAGAGAGACAGAGAGAGAGAGACAGAGAAGACAGACAGACAGAAGACAGAGACAGACAGAGAGAAGAGAGAGAGAAGAGAGAGAGAGACAGAGACAGAGAGAACAAGAGGTAAAGCAACGAAGAGAAAAACAAAGCAATCATCAGTCCGAGTTGCTCAAGAGCGTCATTGCCTGGAAAATGTCAGTACGTTACATCCAAACCTGCAGGAATACTGCCAGATCACTGAAGCAGCTATGCAAATCCTTAGACGCATTGTACGGTTTTTTAAATGGAAAGACGTGGGGAATGGAAGAACCTATGAAACACTCAGTTGACACCACCAGAATGATGGGGACATGAAGACAGACAGCAAATAACCCAGTCCTTAGTGTTGTAGGCTGGAATTGAACTTCAGATATCAGATCTTGAATCCACGGCTGTATCATAAGAACCAATCAGCCCGCAATGATGAAAGGAATGTACAAAAAAGAAGCAAAAAAAAACAAACAAACAAACAAAAACAAACAAACAAAAACAAAACAAAAATAAAACAAAAACAAACAAACAAAAACCAAGAAACAAAAAAGCAAACAAAAAACAAAAGTAAAGAAACAAAAACAAAGAAACAAACAAACAAACAAAACAAACAAACAAAAACAAAGAAACAAACAAAAGCAAAGAAAACAAAACAAAGAAACAAAACACAAACAAACAAAAACAAAGAAACAAAAACAAACAAACAAAAACAAACAACACAAAACAAACAAACAAAAACAAATAAAAAATAAAAAAAGCAAACAAACAAAAAAACAAAACACAAACAAACAAAAACAAACAAACAAACAAACAAACAAAAATAAACAAAAACAAACAAACAAAACAAACAAACAAAAAACAACAAACAAACAAACAAACAAAAAACAAACAAAACAAACAAACAAAACAAACAAACAAACAAAAACAAACAAAAACAAACAAACAAAACAGACAAACAAACAAAACAAGCAAACAAACAAAACAAACAAACAAACAAAAACAAAGAAAAAAAACAACAAACAAACAAAAACCCCAAAGGGACAAAAGGTGAGAAGAGAAACCATATCGAACATTTATTCATGGTGTTCGTTCGTTCTTTGATTTAACGTCTTTTCACAATGTTTGTTCGTTCTTTGATTTAATAACGTCTTTTCATTGTGTTCGTTCGTTTGATTTAACATCTTTTCAATGTATTCGTTCGTTGTTTAAGTTAACGTCTTTTCACTGTGTTCGTTCGTTGTTTAATTTAACATTAACGTCTTTTCACTATGTTCGTTCGTTCTATGATTTGACGTCTTTTTTTCACTATGGTGTCCATGGTAGTACATGCCACATTCAAAGCAAGATCATCCTCGCATCTTACCTCATCCATACCCACTACCACCATCACCATCTGTAGCCAATCAATGCACGTCGATACGTCACGTGACAGGGTCAACAACCGTTTCATTGGATACTGCTCTACTTTCCACGAGCAGTTCCGGACATGAATGTGGTCTTTTGACTTACGCCAACTCCGGGCATTAAATCTGGAGAGTGAGGAAAAGCTGATGGGGAGGACTTGCTACTCTTGTTGGTCGTAGAGTTAACAAGAAAATAACGGCTGCTAGGGTGTGCACGATGTAGTAGAGTAAATACAGGTATGTATCCTTAGCCCCAAGAGAGTCAAAGTAGGGTTGTCTCTCTTTCAATAATCCTAAAAACAAAACGTAAAACACAAAGACTTTCCATTATTTAAAACAGCTTCACCAAGTCAATAAGGATGAAGCCTTGACTGTCTTTTCTTCTCATCATCCAGTGGAGTTGATTGTTTCAAAGCATGCATGAATGCCTCAGCTTCCATCGTTAGACTGGAAGTTGTGATGTTATACACACACATTTTTCTTCACGTATGGTACTTCCTTTCTGCTAGGCAGTGAAGTCCAATCCAGGTTTGTTCTTAGTGACTGAGCCATCAGTGCACATGGTAAGAAATCTGGGGTTTTAACTCATTTGAACAAAAAATATTGGATGGACTTGCGGAGTGGATGAAGACAGAGATGGTGGGAGATGTACTTGCAGCGACAAGGGATGGAAGGTCATGATCGCCGACGCCATGTGGCAGGGCACATAATGATGATGATCTGATCTGAATGATGTGTAGTTTGATATGTGTATCAGTTTTGACTTCTGGTCAATCAGGGCAATGTCTTATGGGATCTTGTTGGTGTGATGATTTTGCACAGGTCTTTATAATAATGATAATAATTACAATATTTATATAGCGCAAAATCTTGATAGAAATCAAATCTAAGCGCTGAACATACACATACGCACACATGCACACACACGCAAACACACACACACACACATGGCTAGAAATGGGGAAAAAGAAGAAAAGCAATGGAAAATTATAGAAAACATATTATATACAAATATATATTACAATGTGATTCCACACCGAGTGGAGACAGGCTGCAGAGGGGATTGAGTGAGGTCAGGATTTTATGCAGAGGAGAAAAGGTGAGTTTTGAGAGCGGACTTGAAGGAGACAAAAGTAGGTTGCTGACGGACTGAGAGAGGAAGTTTGTTCCAGGAGAGTGGACCAGAAACAGAGAAGGCTCGTGGACCACAGATATTGAGCTTAGTGCGTGGAAAGCGAAAAGTGAGAGGATCGGAGGCAGAGCGGTTGGATATTTTACCTATTCTTTTGTCCTCTTGAGTTCTGTCAATTGGCATGCCTGCTAAATGGATTCTTTTTCCTGTCCCACTCATGATTTTCCTCGTTGTAGTCGATTGCTTTTTGTTGCTTGACTATCTTGTAAAATAAATATATTTTTCCCAGTTTTGCGGTACCCTGAAATATGTGTATTTGTTCTACTTGTTTGCTGTGTCTGTATTGAAGGACGGTAAAACAGGTACTGTATAGCTTCTGAGGGGTACCCTGTGTGGTTTCAAAGGATCACTCTCACAGCTTCATTTTGTATTCTGTCTAGTTTCAAAAGATTGATTGTGACATTATTGATAGATCAATAACATAGTGAATTAATTCAGTATTACATGTTGGTATTACTAAAAGAGGTGGCTTCTTTCAATATTGTGGTTGAATTTGCTTTAAAGATGGATAGGCCTTTTTTACACTTGAGTGTAGTTGTTTCAATGTTTTCTGAACACCATTATTCAGTCAAAACTGATTCCAAGATAGCACACACTGTGTTCATATAATAGTTGTTCCCGTGAAAAAAACATGATTAAGAAGAAGAAGAAGAGAAAGAAGAAAAATGTAAAGAAAAAGAGACAGCTGCAATACAAGACGAAGGACGCTGAAGGGTTCAATTTCTGTCAGTTCCAATACCAACCTTAATGACCACATCAGCTGGTCGATAATGCTATCAGCAGTGGCCAAACTGACCACCCCTTAATCACAGTTTAAATTGCTCCATCATCGCTCTGACCCTTCTCAGCCCTTAATGTTGTGATTGCCCTGTGGCCCCATCCACCCCCACCCTCCTCTCATAGCTACGTCAAGATTCGTCCCATCACCATTCAGGTCAGCTTTTAATTTCCATTTCTTTTTCACCCCCTGTACAGTTCGATCACCTCGTGTTTGGTCATGAAGTAGGAAACCGGCAGATGAAAGTCGTGGGCAGGAAGACATTAAGACATTAGAGGACGTCATTTCTGTAGTTAGCATGCCGGGAATGGCTGAAGACGTCATTTCCGGCGGTTAGTATGGCTAGAGTGGTGGAGGAAACGATGGTCAGTCATCAAAGGTCAAAGGTTGGTGCCAGACCTCAAGTGCTGGCTGTTAATTGCTGTCACTGCTGTTACTCTGTCTGTCTTACAGGTGAAGGGGATGGTGGTGGGTTGCCAGCCAGCTGAGTGCCAGTGTTTGTCCATGTTACAGCATGGCTGTTGTGGGTTGTGATATGTATGGTTCTTCTACTTGAATTTGCGGGACTTTCTGTGTCTGTGCGTGTGCCTCTCTCTCTCTCTGGCTCTGTCTCTCTCTCTCTCTCTCTGCCTGTCTCTCTCGATCTCTCTCTATCTCTCTATCTGTGTCTCTTTCTCTCTCAATCTCTCTTTCTCTGTCTCTCTCTCTGTCTCTCTCTCTCAATCTATCTCTATGTCTCTCTCTCTCTCTGTCTCTCAATCTCTCTCTGTGTCTCTCTGTGTCTCTCTGTCTGTCTGTCTGTCTGTCTGTCTCTCTCTCTCTCTCTCTCTCTCTCTCTCTCTCTTTCTCTCTCTCTCTGGTGTGTGTGTGGAGTAGTGTGTAGCGTGGGTCTGTATGTGAATGTGTGTGTGTGTGTGTGTGTGTGTGTGTGTGTGTGTGTGTGTGTGTGTGTGTGTGTGTGTGTGTGTGTGTGTGTGTATGTGCATACGTGGGAGCACGCGTTCGCGTGCGCGCGTGTGTGTATGAGTGTGTGGTATGTGTGTGTGTGTGTGTGTGTGTGTGTGTGTGTGTGTGTGTGTGTGTGTGTGTGTGTGTGTGTGCGTGTGTGTGCGTGTGTGGGTCTGTATGTATATATATATATATATATATATATATATATATATATATATATATATGTATATATATGTAATAATAATAATAAAAAAAGAGA
>JAPXFY010000018.1:5267040-5272040 GCA_030674185.1 Monoplex corrugatus
TGTCCTGTTGCTTTGTGGTACACATCCACTGCTGTGGTCTGTCCTGTTTCTTTGTGGTGCACATCCACTGCTGTGGTCTGTCCTGTTGTTTTGTGGTACACATCCACTGCTGTGGTCTGTCCTGTTGTTTTGTGGTACACATCCACTGCTGTGGTCTGTCCTGTTGTTTTGTGGTACACATCCACTGCTGTGGTCTGTCCTGTTGTTTTGTGGTACACATCCACTGCCGTGGTCTGTCCTGTTGTTTTGTGGTACACATCCACTGCTGTGGTCTGTCCTGTTGTTTTGTGGTACACATCCATTGCTGTGGTCTGTCCTGTTGTTTTGTGGTACACATCCACTGCTGTGGTCTGTCCTGTTGTTTTGTGGTACACATCCACTGCTGTGGTCTGTACTGTTGTTTTGTGGTACACATCCACTGCAGTGGTCTGTCCTGTTGTTTTGTGGTACACATCCACTGCTTTGGTCTGTCCTGTTGTTTTGTGGTACACATCCACTGCTGTGGTCTGTCCTGTTGTTTTGTGGTACACATCCACTGCTGTGGTCTGTCCTGTTGTTTTGTGGTACACATCCACTGCTGTGGTCTGTCCTGTTGTTTTGTGGTACACATCCACTGCTGTGATCTGTCCTGTTGTTTTGTGGTACACATCCACTGCTGTGGTCTGTCCTGTTGTTTCGTGGTACACATCCATTGCTGTGGTCTGTCCTGTTGTTTTGTGGTACACATCCACTGCTGTGGTCTGTCCTGTTGTTTTATGGTACACATCCACTGCTGTGGTCTGTCCTGTTGTTTTGTGGTACACATCCACTGCTGTGGTCTGTCCTGTTGTTTTGTGGTACACATCCACTGCTGTGGTCTGTCCTGTTGTTTTGTGGTACACATCCACTGCTGTGGTCTGTCCTGTTGTTTTATGGTACACATCCACTGCTGTGGTCTGTCCTGTTGTTTTGTGGTACACATCCACTGCTGTGGTCTGTCCTTTTACTTTGTGGTGCACATCCACTGCTGTGGTCTGTCCTGTTGTTTTGTGGTGCACATCCACTGCTGTGGTCTGTCCTGTTACTTTCTGGTGCACATCCACTGCTGTGGTCTGTCCTGTTGTTTTGTGGTGCACATCCAACGCTGTGGTCTGTCCTGTTACTTTGTGGTGCACATCCACTGCTGTGGCTGTCCTGTTTTTTTGTGGTGCACATCCACTGCTGTGGTCTGTCGTGTTGTTTTGTGGTACACACCCACTGCTGTGGTCTCTCCTGTTGTTTTGTGGTACACATCCACTGCTGTGGTCTGTCATGTTTTTTTGGTGCACATCCACTGCTGTGGTCTGTCCTGTTGTTTTGTGGTACACATCCACTGCTGTGGTCTGTCCTGTTGTTTTGTGGTACACATCCACTGCTGTGGTCTGTCCTGTTGTTTTGTGGTACACATCCACTGCTGTGGTCTGTCCTGTTGTTTTGTGGTACACATCCACTGCCGTGGTCTGTCCTGTTGTTTTGTGGTACACATCCACTGCTGTGGTCTGTCTTGTTGTTTTATGGCACACATCCACTGCTGTGGTCTGTCCTGTTGTTTTGTGGTACACATCCACTGCTGTGGTCTGTCCTGTTGTTTTGTGGTACACATCCACTGCTGTGGTCTGTCCTGTTGTTTTGTGGTACACATCCACTGCAGTGGTCTGTCCTGTTGTTTTGTGGTACACATCCACTGCTGTGGTCTGTCCTTTTACTTTGTGGTGCACATCCACTGCTGTGGTCTGTCCTGTTGTTTTGTGGTGCACATCCACTGCTGTGGTCTGTCCTGTTACTTTCTGGTGCACATCCACTGCTGTGGTCTGTCCTGTTGTTTTGTGGTGCACATCCAACGCTGTGGTCTGTCCTGTTACTTTGTGGTGCACATCCACTGCTGTGGCTGTCCTGTTTTTTTGTGGTGCACATCCACTGCTGTGGTCTGTCGTGTTGTTTTGTGGTACACACCCACTGCTGTGGTCTCTCCTGTTGTTTTGTGGTACACATCCACTGCTGTGGTCTGTCATGTTACTCTGTGGTGCACATCCACTGCTGTGGTCTGTCCTGTTTCTTTGTGGTGCATATCCACTGCTGTGGTCTGTCCTGTTTCTTTTTGGTACACATCCACTGCTGTGGTCTGTCCTGTTGCTTTGTGGTACACATCCACTGCTGTGGTCTGTCCTGTTTCTTTGTGGTACACATCCACTGCTGTGGTCTGTCATGTTGTTTTGTGGTGCACATCCACTGTTGTGGTCTGTCCTGTTTCCTTGTGGTGCACATCCACTGCTGTGGCCTGTCCTGTTGTTTTGTGGTGCACTTCCACCGCTGTGGTCTGTCCTGTGTGTTTTGTGGTACACATCCACTGCTGTGGTCTGTCCTATTTCTTTGTGGTGCACATCCACTGCTGTGGTCTGTCCTGTTGTTTTGTGGTACACATCCACTGCTGTGGTCTGTCCTGTTGTTTTGTGGTACACATCCACTGCTGTGGTCTGTCCTGTTTCTTTGTGGTGCACATCCACTGCTGTGGTCTGTCCTGTTGTTTTGTGGTACACATCCACTGCTGTGGTCTGTCCTGTTGTTTTGTGGTACACATCCACTGCTGTGGTCTGTCCTGTTGTTTTGTGGTACACATCCACTGCTGTGGTCTGTCCTGTTGTTTTGTGGTACACATCCACTGCCGTGGTCTGTCCTGTTGTTTTGTGGTACACATCCACTGCTGTGGTCTGTCTTGTTGTTTTATGGCACACATCCACTGCTGTGGTCTGTCCTGTTGTTTTGTGGTACACATCCACTGCTGTGGTCTGTCCTGTTGTTTTGTGGTACACATCCACTGCTGTGGTCTGTCCTGTTGTTTTGTGGTACACATCCACTGCAGTGGTCTGTCCTGTTGTTTTGTGGTACACATCCACTGCTGTGGTCTGTCCTGTTGTTTTGTGGTACACATCCACTGCTGTGGTCTGTCCTGTTGTTTTGTGGTACACATCCACTGCTGTGGTCTGTCCTGTTGTTTTGTGGTACACATCCACTGCTGTGGTCTGTCCTGTTGTTTTGTGGTACACATCCACTGCTGTGATCTGTCCTGTTGTTTTGTGGTACACATCCACTGCTGTGGTCTGTCCTGTTGTTTCGTGGTACACATCCATTGCTGTGGTCTGTCCTGTTGTTTTGTGGTACACATCCACTGCTGTGGTCTGTCCTGTTGTTTTATGGTACACATCCACTGCTGTGGTCTGTCCTGTTGTTTTGTGGTACACATCCACTGCTGTGGTCTGTCCTGTTGTTTTGTGGTACACATCCACTGCTGTGGTCTGTCCTGTTTCTTTGTGGTGTACATCCACTGCTGTGGTCTGTCCTGTTGTTTTGTGGTACACATCCACTGCTGTGGTCTGTCCTGTTGTTTTGTGGTACACATCCACTGCTGTGGTCTGTCCTGTTTCTTTGTGGTACACATCCACTGCTGTGGTCTGTCCTGTTTCTTTGTGGTACACATCCACTGCTGTGGTCTGTCCTGTTGTTTGTGGTGCACATCCACTGCTGTGGTCTGTCCTGTTGTTTTGTGGTACACATCCACTGCTGTGGTCTGTCCTGTTTCTTTGTGGTGCACATCCACTGCTGTGGTCTGTCATGTTGTTTTGTGGTGCACATCCACTGCTGTGGTCTATCCTGTTTCCTTGTGGTGCACATCCACTGCTGTGGCCTGTCCTGTTGTTTTGTGGTGCACACCCACTGCTGTGGTCTGTCCTGTTGTTTTGTTGTGCACATCCACTGCTGTGGTCTGTCCTGTTGTTTTGTGGTACACATCCACTGCTGTGGTCTGTCCTGTTGTTTTGTGGTACACATCCACTGCTGTGGTCTGTCCTGTTGTTTTGTGGTACACCTCCACTGCTGTGGTCTGTCCTGTTTCTTTGTGGTGCACATCCACTGCTGTGGTCTGTCCTGTTGTTTTGTGGTACACATCCACTGCTGTGGTCTGTCCTGTTGTTTTGTGGTACACATCCACTGCTGTGGTCTGTCCTGTTGTTTTATGGTACACATCCACTGCTGTGGTCTGTCCTGTTGTTTTGTGGTACACATCCACTGCTGTGGTCTGTCCTTTTACTTTGTGGTGCACATCCACTGCTGTGGTCTGTCCTGTTGTTTTGTGGTGCACATCCACTGCTGTGGTCTGTCCTGTTACTTTCTGGTGCACATCCACTGCTGTGGTCTGTCCTGTTGTTTTGTGGTGCACATCCACTGCTGTGGTCTGTCCTGTTACTTTGTGGTGCACATCCACTGCTGTGGCTGTCCTGTTTTTTTGTGGTGCACATCCACTGCTGTGGTCTGTCGTGTTGTTTTGTGGTACACACCCACTGCTGTGGTCTCTCCTGTTGTTTTGTGGTACACATCCACTGCTGTGGTCTGTCATGTTACTCTGTGGTGCACATCCACTGCTGTGGTCTGTCCTGTTACTTTGTGGTACACATCCACTGCTGTGGTCTGTCCTGTTACTCTGTGGTACACATTCACTGCTGTGGTCTGTCCTGTTACTTTGTTGTGCACACCCACTGCTGTGGCTGTCCTGTTTTTTTATGGTGCACATCCACTGCTGTGGTCTGTCCTGTTGTTTTGTGGTACACACCCACTGCTGTGGTCTGTCCTGTTACTTTGTGGTGCACATCCACTGCTGTGGTCTGTCCTGTTGTTTTGTGGTACACACTCACTGCTGTGAAAGTGGTGTATAACATATGAAAAACATTGCCTGTAAATGTGTTGATGATAATGTTTGAAGTGTCCATCTGAATAAGTGCATTGCCCACCTCCCCTTACGTTTTGTTTTAGTTTTATAGAATGGCATGTGCTTCCCCTTCTTCTTTGATTTCATCATCATCATTTCCTTCTTTTCGTTCTCCTCCATTTTCTTCTTTGGATGTTGTTATTGTTGTTGTTGTTGTTGTTGTTTGTATTTCTTTATCATCTTCTTTTTCCCTTTTCTTCTTGTCCTTCGCCTCCAATTTTTT
>JAPXFY010000018.1:5277040-5304540 GCA_030674185.1 Monoplex corrugatus
CAGACTGAGCACCGTTACACTCTTTGCAGACTGAGTACATTTACATTCTGTGCAGACTGAGTACATTTACTCTCTGTGCTGACTGAGTACATTCACACTGTGCAGACTGAGTACATTTACATTCTGTGCAGACTGAGTACATTTACACTCTGTGCAGTCTGAGTACATTTACACTCTGTGCAGACTGAGTACATTTACACACTGTGCAGACTGAGTGCAGTTACACTTTGTGCAGACTGAGTACATTTACTCTCTGTGCAGACTGAGTACATTTACACTCTGTGCAGACTGAGTACATTTACACTCTGTGCAGACTGAGTGCAGTTACACTCTGTGCAGACAGTACATTTACACTTTGTGCAGACTGAGTACATTTACTCTCTGTGCAGACTGAGTACATTTACACTCTGGGCAGACTGAGTACATTTACACTCTGTGCAGACTGAGTACATTTACACTCTGTGCAGACTGAGTACCTTTACACTCTGTACAGACTGAGTACATTTACTCTCTGTGCAGACTGAGTACCGTTGCACTTTATGCAGACTGAGTACCGTTACACTCTGTGCAGACTGAGTACCTTTACACTTTGTGCAGACTGAGTACATTTACACTTTGTGCAGACTGAGTACCTTTACACTTTGTGCAGATTGAGTGCAGTTACACTCAGTGCAGACTTAGTACATTTACACTCTGTGCAGACTGAGTACATTTACACCCTGTACAGACTGAGTAACGTTACACTCTTTGCAGACTGAGTACATTTACATTCTGTGGAGACTGAGTACATTTAATCTCTGTGCTGACTGAGTACATTCACACTCTGTACAGACTGAGTACATTTACTCTCTGTGCAGAATGAGTACCGTTAAACTCTGTGCAGACTGAGTACATTTACACTCTGTACAAACTGGGTACATTGACACTCTGTGCAGACTGAGTACATTTACACTCTGTGCACACTGAGTACATTTACACTCTGGGCAGACTGAGTACATTTACACTCTGGGCAGACTGAGTACATTTACACTCTGTGCAGACTGAGTACATTTACACTCTGTGCAGACTGAGTACATTTACACTCTGTGCAGACTGAGTACATTTACACTCTGTGCAGGCTGAGTACAGTTACACTCTGTGCAGACTGAGTGCAGTCACACTCTGTGCAGACTGAGTACATTTACACATTGTGCAGACTGGGTACATTTACACTCTGTGCAGACTGAGTGCATTTATACTCTGGGCAGACTGAGCACATTTACACTCTGTACAGACTGAGTACATTTACACTCTCTACAGACTGAGTACATTTACTCTCTGTGCAGATTGAGCACCGTTACACTCTTTGCAGACTGAGTACATTTACATTCTGTGCAGACAGTAGATTTACTCTCTGTGAGGACTGAGTACATTCACACTGTGCAGACTGAGTACATTTACACTCTGTGCAGACTGAGTACATTTACACTCTGTGCAGTCTGAGTACATTTACACTCTGTGCAGACAGAGTACATTTACACTCTGTGCAGACTGAGTGCAGTTACACTCTGTGCAGACTGAATAGATTGACATGTTGTGCAGATTGAGTACCTTTACACATTGTGCAGACTGAGTGCAGTTACACTCTGTGCAGACTGAGTACATTTACAATCTGTGCAGATTGAGTACATTTACACTCTGTGCAGACTGAGTGCAGTTACACTCTGTGCAGACTAAATACATTTACACTTTGTGCAGACTGAGTACATTTACTCTATGTGCAGACTGAGTACATTTACACTTTGTGCACACTGAGTACATCTACTCTCTGTGCAGACTGAGTACATTTACACTATGTGCAGACTGAGTACATTTACACTCTGGGCAGACTGAGTACATTTACACTCTGGGCAGACTGAGTACATTTACACTCTGTGCAGACTGAGTAAATTTACACTCTGTGCAGGCTGAGTACATTTACACTCTGTGCAGACTGAGTACATTTACACTCTGTGCAGACTGAGTACATTTACACTCTGTGCAGACTGAGTACATTTACACTCTGTGCAGACTGAGTACATTTACACTCTGGGCAGACTGAGTACATTTACATTCTGTGCAGACTGAGTACATTCAATCTAGGTGCTTACTGAGTACATTCACACTCTGTACAGACTGAGTACCGTTACACTCTTTGGAGACTGAGTACATTTACATTCTGTGCAGACTGAGTACATTCAATCTCTGTGCTTACTGAGTACATTCACACTCTGTACAGACTGAGTACATTTACTCTCTGTGCAGAATGAGTACCGTTACACTCTGTGCATACTGAGTACATTTACACTCTGTACAAACTGGGTACATTGACACTCTGTACAGACTGAGTACATTTACTCTCTGTGCACCTGAGCACATTCACACTGTGCAGACTGAGTACATTTACACTCTGTGCAGACTGAGTACATTTACACTCTGTGCAGACTGAGTACATTTACACTCTGTGCAGACTGAGTACATTTACACTCTGTGCAGGCTGAGCACAGTTACACTCAGTGCAGACTGAGTGCAGTCACACTCTGTGCAGACTGAGTACATTTACACATTGTGCAGACTGGGTACATTTACACTCTGTGCTGACTGAGTACATTTACACTCTGTGTAGACTGAGTACCTTTACACTATGTACAGACTGAGTACATTTACTCTCTGTGCAGACTGAGTACCGTTGCACTCTGTGCAGACTGAGTACCATTACACTCTGTGCAGACTGAGTACCTTTACACTTTGTGCAGACTGAGTACATTTACACTCTGTGCAGACTGAGTACATTTACACTCTGTGCAGACTGAGTACATTTACACTCTGTGCAGACTGAGTACATTTACACTCTGTGCAGACTGAGTACATTTACACTCTTTGCAGACTGAGTACATTTACACTCTGTGCAGGCTGAGTACATTTACACTCTGTGCAGACTGAGTACATTTACACTATGTGCAGACTGAGTACATTTACACTCTGTGCAGACTGAGTACATTTACACTCTGTGCAGACTGAGTACATTTACACTCTGTGCAGACTGAGTACATTTACACTTTGTGCAGACTGAGTACATTTACATTCTGGGCAGACTGAGTACATTTACAATCTGTGCAGACTGAGTACATTTACTCTCTGTGCAGACTGATTACATTTACACTCTGTGCAGGCTGAGTACATTTACACTCTGTGCAGATCGAGTGCAGTTACAATCTGTGAGAACTGAGTGCAGTTACACTCTGTGCAGACTGAATAGATTTTCACGTTGTGCAGACTGAGTACCTTTAGACTTTGTGCAGACTGAGCGCAGGTACACTCTGTGCAGACTGAGTACATTTACACTCTGTGCAGACTGAGTACATTTACACTCTGTGCAGACTGAGTACATTTACACTCTGTGCAGACTGAGTACATTTACACTCTGTGCAGGCTGAGTACAGTTACACTCTGTGCAGATGAGTGCAGTCACACTCTGTGCAGACTGAGTACATTTACACATTGTGCAGACTGGGTACATTTACACTCTGTGCAGACTGAGTACATTTACACTCTGGGCAGACTGAGCACATTTACACTCAGTACAGACTGAGTACATTTACACTCTCTACAGACTGAGTACATTTACTCTCTCTGCAGACTGAGTACATTTACTCTCTGTGCAGACTGAGTACATTTACATTCTGTGCAGACTGAGTACATTTACTCTCTGTGCTGACTGAGTACATTCACACTGTGCAGACTGAGTACATTTACACTCTGTGCAGACTGAGTACATTTACTCTCTGTGCAGTCTGAGTACATTTACACTCTGTGCAGACTGAGTACATTTACACTCTGTGCAGACTGAGTGCAGTTACACTCTGTGCAGACTGAATATATTGACATGTTGTGAAGACTGAGTACCTTTACACTTTGTGCAGACTGAGTGCAGTTACACTCTGTGCAGACAGAGTACATTTACAATCTGTGCAGATTGAGTACATTTACACTCTGTGCAGACTGAGTACATTTACACTCTGGGCAGACTGAGTACATTTACACTTTGTGCAGACTGAGTACAGTTACACTCTTTGCAGACTGAGTGCAGCTACACTCTGTGCAGACTGAGTACATTTAAACATTGTGCAGACTGGGTACATTTACACTCTGTGCTGACTGAGTACATTTACACTCTGTGCAGACTGAGTGCCTTTACACTCTGTACAGACTGAGTATATTTACTCACTGTGCAGACTGAGTAGCGTTGCACTCTGTGCAGACTGAGTACCGTTACACTCTGTGCAGACTGAGTACCTTTACACTTTGTGCAGATTGAGTGCAGTTACACTCTGTGCAGACTGAGCACATTTACACTCTGTGCAGACTGAGTACATTTACATTCTGTACAGACTGAGTACCGTTACACTCTTTGCAGACTGAGTACATTTACATTCTGTGCAGACTGAGTACATTCAATCTCTGTGCTTACTGAGTACATTCACACTCTGTACAGACTGAGTACCGTTACACTCTTTGGAGACTGAGTACATTTACATTCTGTGCAGACTGAGTACATTCAATATCTGTGCTTACTGAGTACATTCACACTCTGTACAGACTGAGTACATTTACTCTCTGTGTAGAATGAGTACCGTTACACTCTGTGCAGACTGAGTACATTTACACTCTGTACAAACTGGGTACATTGACACTCTGTACAGACTGAGTACATTTACTCTCTGTGCTGACTGAGCACATTCACACTGTGCAGACTGAGTACATTTACACTCTGTGCAGACTGAGTACATTTACACTCTGTGCAGACTGAGTACATTTACACTCTGTGCAGGCTGAGCACAGTTACACTCAGTGCAGACTGAGTGCAGTCACACTCTGTGCAGACTGAGTACATTTACACATTGTGCAGACTGGGTACATTTACACTCTGTGCTGACTGAGTACATTTACACTCTGTGTAGACTGAGTACCTTTACACTATGTACAGACTGAGTACATTTACTCTCTGTGCAGACTGAGTACCGTTGCACTCTGTGCAGACTGAGTACCATTACACTCTGTGCATACTGAGTACCTTTACACTTTGTGCAGACTGAGTACATTTACACTCTGTGCAGACTGAGTACATTTACACTCTGTGCAGACTGAGTACATTTACACTTTGTGCAGACTGAGTACATTTACACTCTGTGCAGACTGAGTACATTTACACTCTTTGCAGACTGAGTACATTTACACTCTGTGCAGGCTGAGTACATTTACACTCTGTGCAAACTGAGTACATTTACACTCTGTGCAGACTGAGTACATTTACACTCTGTGCAGACTGAGTACATTTACACTCTGTGCAGACTGAGTACATGTACACTCTGTGCAGACTGAGTACATTTACACTTTGTGCAGACTGAGTACATTTACATTATGTGCAGACTGAGTACATTTACAATCTGTGCAGACTGAGTACATTTACTCTCTGTGCAGACTGATTACATTTACACTCTGTGCAGACTGAGTACATTTACACTCTGTGCAGACTGAGTACATGTACACTCTGTGCAGACTGAGTACATTTACACTTTGTGCAGACTGAGTACATTTACATTATGTGCAGACTGAGTACATTTACAATCTGTGCAGACTGAGTACATTTACTCTCTGTGCAGACTGATTACATTTACACTCTGTGCAGGCTGAGTACATTTACACTCTGTGCAGATCGAGTGCAGTTGCAATCTGTGCAGACTGAGTGCAGTTACACTCTGTGCAGACTGAATAGATTTTCACGTTGTGCAGACTGAGTACCTTTAGACTTTGTGCAGACTGAGCGCAGGTACACTCTGTGCAGACTGAGTACATTTACACTCTGTGCAGACTGAGTACATTTACACTCTGTGCAGACTGAGTACATTTACACTCTGGGCAGACTGAGCACATTTACACTCTGTACAGACTGAGTACATTTACACTCTCTACAGACTGAGTACATTTACTCTCTCTGCAGACTGAGTACATTTACTCTCTGTGCAGACTGAGTACATTTACATTCTGTGCAGACTGAGTACATTTCCTCTCTGTGGTGACTGAGTACATTCACACTGTGCAGACTGAGTACATTTACACTCTGTGCAGACTGAGTACATTTACACTCTGTGCAATCTGAGTACATTTACACTCTGTGCAGACTGAGTACATTTACACTCTGTGCAGACTGAGTGCAGTTACACTCTGTGCAGACTGGATAGATTGACATGTTGTGCAGACTGAGTACCTTTACACTTTGTGCAGACTGAGTGCAGTTACACTCTGTGCAGACAGAGTACATTTACAATCTGTGCAGATTGAGTACATTTACACTCTGTGCAGACTGAGTACATTTACACTCTGGGCAGACTGAGTACATTTACACTCTGGGCAGACTGAGTACATTTACACTCTGGGCAGACTGAGTACATTTACACTTTGTGCAGACTGAGTACAGTTACACTCTTTGCAGACTGAGTGCAGCTACACTCTGTGCAGACTGAGTACATTTAAACATTGTGCAGACTGGGTACATTTACACTCTGTGCTGACTGAGTACATTTACACTCTGTGCAGACTGAGTGCCTTTACACTCTGTACAGACTGAGTACATTTACTCTCTGTGCAGACTGAGTACCGTTGCACTCTGTGCAGACTGAGTACCGTTACACTCTGTGCAGACTGAGTACCTTTACACTTTGTGCAGATTCAGTGCAGTTACACTCTGTGCAGACTGAGCACATTTACACTCTGTGCAGACTGAGTACATTTACATTATGTACAGACTGAGTACCGTTACACTCTTTGGAGACTGAGTACATTTACATTCTGTGCAGACTGAGTACATTCAATCTCTGTGCTTACTGAGTACATTCACACTCTGTACAGACTGTGTACCGTTACACTCTTTGGAGACTGAGTACATTTACATTCTGTGCAGACTGAGTACATTCAATATCTGTGCAGACTGAGTACATTCAATATATGTGCTTACTGAGTACATTCACACTCTGTACAGACTGAGTACATTTACAATCTGTGCAGAATGAGTACCGTTACACTCTGTGCAGACTGAGTACATTTACACTCTGTACAAACTGGGTACATTGACACTCTGTACAGACTGAGTACATTTACTCTCTGTGCTGACTGAGCACATTCACACTGTGCAGACTGAGTACATTTACACTCTGTGCAGACTGAGTATATTTACACTCTGTGCAGACTGAGTACATTTACACTCTGTGCAGACTGAGTACATTTACACTCTGTGCAGGCTGAGCACAGTTACACTCAGTGCAGACTGAGTGCAGTCACACTCTGTGCAGACTGAGTACATTTACACATTGTGCAGTCTGGGTACATTTACACTTTGTACAGACTGAGTACATTTACTCTCTGTGCAGACTGAGTACTGTTGCACTCTGTGCAGACTGAGTACCATTACACTCGGTGCAGACTGAGTACCTTTACACTTTGTGCAGACTGAGTACATTTACACTCTGTGCAGACTGAGTACATTTACACTCTGTGCAGACTGAGTACATTTACACTTTGTGCAGACTGAGTACATTTACACTCTGTGCAGACTGAGTACATTTACACTCTGTGCAGGCTGAGTACATTTACACTCTGTGCAGACTGAGTACATTTACACTCTGTACAGACTGAGTACATTTACACTCTGTGCAGACTGAGTACATTTACACTCTGTGCAGACTGAGTACATTTACACTCTGTGCAGACTGAGTACATTTACACTCTGTGCAGACTGAGTACATTTACACTTTGTGCAGATTGAGTACATTTACACTCTGTGCAGACTGAGTACATTTACAATCTGTGCAGACTGAGTACATTTACTCTCTGTGCAGACTGATTACATTTACACTCTGTGCAGGCTGAGTACATTTACACTCTGTGCAGATCGAGTGCAGTTGCAATCTGTGCAGACTGAGTGCAGTTACACTCTGTGCAGACTGAATAGATTTTCACGTTGTGCAGACTGAGTACCTTTAGACTTTGTGCAGACTGAGCCAGGTACACTCTGTGCAGACTGAGTACATTTACACTCTGTGCAGACTGAGTACATTTACACTCTGTGCAGACTGAGCACATTTACACTCTGTGCAGACTGAGTACATTTACACTCTGTGCAGGCTGAGTACAGTTACACTCTGTGCAGACTGAGTACATTTACACATTGTGCAGACTGGGTACATTTACACTCTGTGCAGACTGAGTACATTTACACTCTGGGCAGACTGAGCACATTTACACTCTGTACAGACTGAGTACATTTACACTCTCTACAGACTCAGTACATTTACTCTCTGTGCAGACTGAGCACCGTTACACTCTTTGCAGACTGAGTACATTTACTCTCTGTGCTGACTGAGTACATTCACACTGTGCAGACTGAGTACATTTACACTCTGTGCAGACTGAGTACATTTACACTCTGTGCAGTCTGAGTACATTTACACTCTGTGCAGACAGAGTACATTTACACTCTGTGCAGACTGAGTGCAGTTACACTCTGTGCAGACTGAATAGATTGACATGTTGTGCAGACTGAGTACCTTTACACTTTGTGCAGACTGAGTGCTGTTACACTCTGTGCAGACTGAGTACATTTACACTCTGTGCAGATTGAGTACATTTACACTCTGTGCAGACTGAGTGCAGTTACACTCTGTGCAGACTAAATACATTTACACTTTGTGCAGACTGAGTACATTTACTCTCTGTGCAGACTGAGTACATTTACACTTTGTGCACACTGAGTACATTTACACTCTGTACAGACTGAGTACATTTACTCTCTGTGCAGACTGAGTACCGTTGCACTCTGTGCAGACTGAGTACCGCTACACTCTGTGCAGACTGAGTACCTTTACAGTTTGAGCAGACTGAGTACATTTACACTTTGTGCAGACTGAGTACCTTTACACTTTGTGCAGATTGAGTACATTTACACTCTGGGCAGACTGAGTACATTTACACTCTGTGCAGACTGAGTACCGTTACACTCTGTGCAGACTGAGTACATTTACACTCTGTGTAGACTGAGTACATTTACACTGTACAGACTGAGTACCGTTACACTCTTTGCAGACTGAGTACATTTACATTCTGTGTAGACTGAGTACATTTAATCTCTGTGCTGACTGAGTACATTCACACTCTGTACAGACTGAGTACATTTACTCTCTGTGCAGAATGAGTACATTTACACTCTGTGCAGACTGAGTACATTTACACTCTGTACAAACTGGGTACATTGACACTCTGTACAGACTGAGTACATTTACTCTCTGTGCTGACTGAGCACATTCAAACTGTGCAGACTGAGTACATTTACACTCTATGCAGACTGAGTACATTTACACTCTGTGCAGACTGAGTACATTTACACTCTGTGCAGACAGAGTACATTAACAATCTGTGCAGGCTGAGCACAGTTACACTCTGTGCAGTCTGAGTGCAGTCACTCTCTGTGCAGACTGAGTACATTTACACATTGCGCAGACTGGGTACATTTACACTCTGTTCTGACTGAGTACATTTTCACTCTGTGCAGACTGAGTACCTTTACACTATGTACAGACTGTGTACATTTACTCTCTGTGCAGACTGAGTACCGTTGCACTCTGTGCAGACTGAGTACCATTACACTCTGTGCAGACTGAGTACATTTACACTCTGTGCAGACTGAGTACCGTTGCACTCTATGCAGACTGAGTACCGTTACACTCTGTGCAGACTGAGTACATTTACACTCTGTGCAGGCTGAGCACAGTTACACTCTGTGCAGTCTGAGTGCAGTCACACTCTGTGCAGACTGAGTACATTTACACATTGCGCAGACTGGGTACATTTACACTCTGTTCTGACTGAGTACATTTTCACTCTGTGCAGATTGAGTACCTTTACACTATGTACAGACTGAGTACATTTACTCTCTGTGCAGACTGAGTACCGTTGCACTCTGTGCAGACTGAGTACCATTACACTCTGTGCAGACTGAGTACATTTACACTATGTGCAGACTGAGTACCGTTGCACTCTATGCAGACTGAGTTACCGTTACACTCTGTGCAGACTGAGTACCTTTACACTTTGTGCAGACTGAGTACATTTACACTTTGTGCAGACTGAGTACCTTTACACTTTGTGCAGATTGAGTGCAGTTTCCACTCTGTGCAGACTTAGTACATTTACACTCTGTACAAACTGGGATACATTTGACACTCTGTACAGACTGAGTACATTTACTCTCTGTGCTGACTGAGCACATTCACACTGTGCAGACTGAGTACATTTACACTCTGTGCAGACTGAGTATATTTACACTCTGTGCAGACTGAGTACATTTACACTCTGTGCATGACTGAGTACATTTACACTCTGTGCAGGCTGAGCACAGTTACACTCAGTGCAGACTGGTGCAGTCACTCTCTGTCCAGACTGAGTACTATTTACACATTGTGCAGACTGGTACATTTACACTCTGTGCGACTGAGTACATTTACACTCTGGCGTATGGACTTTAGACCTTTACACTATGTACAGACTGAGTTACATTTACTCTTGTGCAGACTGAGTGAGTCACTGTGTCACTCATGTGCGACTGAGTACCATTTACACTCTGTGCAGACTGAGTACTTTTACACTTTGGTGCAGACTGAGTACATTTACACTCTGTGCAGACTGAGTACACTTTACACTCTGTGCAGACTGAGTACATTTACACTTTGTGCAACTGAGTACATTTACACTCTGTGCAGACTGAGTACATTTACACTCTTGCAGACTGAGTACATTTACACTCTGTGCAGACTGAGTACATTTACACTCTGTGCAGGCTAGAGTTACATTTACACTCTATTGCAGACTGAGTACATTTACATCTGTACAGACTGAGTACATTTACACTTGTGCAGACTGAGTACATTTACACTCTGTGCAGACTGAGTACATTTACACTCTGTGCATTGACACTGGTACATGTACACTTGTGCAGACGAGTACATTTACCTTTGTGCAGACTGGTACATTACACTCTGTGCAGACTGAGACATTACATCTGTGCAGACTGAGTACATTTACTCTGTGCGACTGATAATTTACACTCTGTGCAGGCTGATACTTTACACTCTGTGCAGTGGTGCAGTTGCATTGTGCAATGAGTGCAGTTCTTATATATTTTGTGCAATGATACCTTGACACTGTGCAACTGAGGCAGTACACCTGTGCAGAGAGTACATTTCACTCTGTGCAGAGATACATTTACACCTGTGCAGACAAGTAATTTACACTCTGTGCAGATGAGTACATTTACACTCGTGCAGCTGAGTACAGTACACTCTGTGCGACTGAGTACTTTAACATTGTGCAGACTGTTACATTTACACTCTGTCAGACTGAGTACATTACACTCGGCAACTGAGCACATTTACACTTGTCGACTGAGTACATTTACACTCTCTACAACTCAGTACATTACTCTCTGTGCAGACTGAGCCCGTACATCTTGCAACTGTACATTACCTCTGTGCTGACTGAGTACATTCACCTGTGCGACGGTACTTACACTCTGTGCAGATGAGTACATTTACACTCTGTGCAGTCTGAGTACATTACACTCTTGCAGACGGTACATTTACACTTGGCAGACTGATGCTACACTCTGTGCAGACTGATGATACATGTGCAGACTGAGTACCTTTACACTTTGTGCAGACTGAGTGCTGTTACACTCTGTGCAGATGAGTACATTACACTCTGTGCGATTGAGTCATTACACTCTGTCACTGAGTGCAGTAACTCTGTCAATAATACATTTACTTGTGCAGACTGGTACATTACTCTCTGTGCAGATGATCATTACACTTGTGCCACTGAGTACATTTACTCTCTGTGCAGATGAGTACGTGCACTCTGTGCAGACTGAGTACCTAACTCTGTGCAGACTTAGTACTTTAACTTTGTGCGACTGACATTTACACTTTGTGCAACTGTGAACCTTCACTTTGTGCAGATTGAGTGCATTACACTTGTCGACTGAGTACATTACACCTGTGCGACTGAGTACCGTTAACTCTGTGCAGACTGAGTAATTACACTCTGGCAGACTGAGTACGTTACACTCTTTGCAGACTGAGTACATTTACATTCTGTGCAGATGAGTACTTTATCTCAATGCTGACTGGTACATTACACTCTGTACAACTGAGTACATTTACTCTCTGTGCAGAATGTACGTTACACTCGTGCAGCTGAGTACATTTACACTCGTACAAACTGGTACATTGACACTTGTACAGACTGAGTACATTTACTCTCTGTGCTACTGACACATTCAACTGTGCAGACTGAGTACTTTACACTTATGCAGACTGAGTACATTTACACTCTGTGCAGACTGATACATTTACACTCTGTGCAGATGAGTACATTTACACTCTGTGCAGCTGAGACGTTACACTCTGTGCAGTCTGAGTGCAGTCACTCTCTGTGCATGATACATTTACACTTGCGCAGATGGTACATTACACTCTGTTTGACTGATACTTCACTTGTGCAGACTGAGTACATTTACACTCTGTACAACTGAGTACATTTATTCTCGTACAGACTGAGTACATTTATTCTCTGTCTGATGAGTACATTCACACTCTGTACATAATGAGAACATTACTCTGTGCAGAATGAGTCCATTACACCTATGCAGACTGAGTACATTTACACTCTGTACAGACTGGGTACATTGACACTCGTACAGACTGAGTACATTTACTCTCTGTGCGACTGAGTACATCACACTGTGCAGATGAGTACATTTACACTCTGTGCAGACTGAGTACATTTACACTCTGTGCAGACTGAGTACATTTACTCTCTATGCAGACGAATACATTTACACTCTGTGCAGGCTGAGTACATTTACATCTGTACTCTGTGCAGACTGAGTACATTACACTATGTGCAGACTGAGTACATTTACACTTATGTGCAAGTACTTTATTACATGTTTACACTCTGTGCAGACTGAGTACCTTTAACTTTGTGCTGACTGAGTACATTACACTTGTCAGACTGAGAACATTTTGCAGATTGAGTGCAGTTCCACTCTGTGCAGACTGAGTACATTTACACTCTGTACAAACTGGGTACATTGACACTCTGTACAGACTGAGTACATTTACTCTCTGTGTGACTGAGCACATTCACACTGTGCAGACTGAGTACATTTACACTCTGTGCAGACTGAGTATATTTACACTCTGTGCAGACTGAGTACATTTACACTCTGTGCAGCTGAGTACATTTACACTCTAGGCATGGTGCCCGTTACAATCTGTGCAGACTGAGTGCAGTTACTCTCTGTGCAGACGTAGTACATTTCACTTGTGCAGACTGGGTACATTTACACTTGTGCAGATGAGTGCAGTTACACTGTGTAGACTGAGTACTTTACACTTGTACAGACTGAGTACATTTACTCTTTGTGCAGACTGAGTACTGTTGCACTCTGTGCAGACTGAGTACCATTTACACTCTGTGCAGACTGAGTAGCTTTACACTTTGTGCAGACTGAGTACATTTACACTCTGTGCAGATGAGTACATTTACACTTGTGCAGACTGAGTACATTTACACTCTGTGCAAACTGAGTACATTTACACTCTGTGCAGACTGAGTACATTACATTCTTGCAGACTGAGTACAGTTACACTCTGTGCAGACTGAGTACCATTACACTCTGTGCAGACTGAGTACATTTACACTCATGCAGACTGAGTACATTTACACTCTGTACAGACTGAGTACATTTAACTCTGTGCAGACTGAGTAATTTACACCTGTGCAGACTGAGTACTTTACACTTGTCAGACTGAGTACATTACATCTGTCAGACTGAGTACTTTACTCTGTCAGACTGTACATTTACCTTGTGCAGACTGAGTACATTACACTCTGTCAGACTGAGTCATTACACTCGTGCAGACTGAGTACTTTAACTCTGTCAGACTGATACATTACACTCTGTGCAACGAGTCTTCACTCGTGCAGATGAGTATAACTTGTGAGACTGAGTACATTACACTTGTGCAGACTGAGTACTTACACTTGCAGATAGTCATTACACTCTGTGCAACTGATATTACACTGTGCAGACTGATACTTACCTTTAACTGAGTACTACCTCTTGCGACTGAGTATTTACATTTGTCAGTAGTCCTTACCTCTGTGACTGATACATATTTCAGACTAGAATTTATCTCTTGCAAGTACATTACACTCTGTCAGACTGAGTACATTTACACTCGTGCAATGACTTTACACCAGACTAGACTTTACACTCTGTGAGAGTCTACTTGACAGTCAGACAGTCATTTACTCTGAGACGATATTTACACTCTGTGAGACAGTACATTACACTGTGCAGACAGTACTTTACACTCTGAGACGTACATTAACCTGTGAGATATTCCTGTGAGACAGTCTTTACACTCTGCAGACATAATCACTTGAAGACTTTAACCTTAAGGTAGTATCACGTAACCTGTAGACGTACATTTACACTTGAAGACAGTAATTACCTCTGTAGACTGGTAACTCGGAGATAGTACACATCTTCAGAGAGTACTTCAGTGCGGTAATTACCCGTCAGCGATACTTTATGTGCAGACTGGCATTTAATTGTGAGAGTATTTACCTTGTCAATCACTGTCAATGAGTCATCACCTTGCAGACGATACTTACTTGAGATACATTTACTTCTGTAGACTGAGTATTTACATTGTACAGTCTACACTCTGCATGAACATACCTCTGCGAATATTCACTTGCAATATCACTAATATACAGCAATACTTTACCGAATTACCTCGTGGTAGAATTACACTTAACAGACATTCCTCGGGCAGTACATTACATTGAGATGAGTCTTTACACCTGAGAAAATTTCACTTGGACTGTACTTACCCTGTGCAGACTGATTACATTTACACTCTGTGCAGACTGAGTACTTTTACCTGTGCAGATGAGTGCAGTTCACTCTGTGCAGATGAGTACATTTACACTCTGTGCAGACTGAGTACATTTACACTTGTCAGACTGAGTACGTTACACTCTTGCAGACTGAGTACATTTACATCTGTGCAGACTGAGTACATTTACTCTCTGTGCAGAATGAGTACCGTTACACTCTGTGCAGACTGATGATTTAACCTGTAAAACGTACAGACACTCTGTACAGACTGAGTACATTTAATCTCTGTGCTGACGAATACTTCACCTGTGCAGACTGAGTACATTTACACTCTGTGCAGACTGAGTACATTTACACTTGTGCAAAGAGTACATTTACACTCTGTGCAGACTGAGTACATTTACACTCTGTGCAGACGAGTGCAGTTACAATCTGTGCAGACTGAGTACATTACACTCTGTGCAGACTGAAGTAATTTTACACGTTGTAGCAGACTGAGTACCTTTGCACTCTTGTGTCAGACTGAGTACATTACCTCTTGTGACAGACTGAGTACATTTACACTCTGTACAGACTGACATTACATCATACAAGACTTACTCTCTGTGACAGACTGATTAATTTACTCTCTGTGCAGACTGAGTACATTTACACTCTGTGCAGACTGAGTACATTTACACTCAGTGCAGACTGATACATTCACACTTGTGCAGACTGAGTACATTTACACTTGTGCAGACAGTACATTACACTCTGTGAGACTGAGTACATTTACACTCTTGACAGACTGAGTACATTTACACTCTGTGCAGACTGAGTACAGTTACACTCTGTGCAGACTGAGTACAGTTACACTCTGTGCAGACTGAGTACATTTAACCTCTGTCAGACGTGGTACATTTACACTCTGTGCAGACTGAGTGACATTTACACTCTGTGCAGACTGAGTACATTTACACTCTGTGCAGACTGAGTACATTTACACTCTGTGCAGACTGAGTACATTTACACTCTGTGCAGACGAGTACATTACACTCTATGCAGACTGAGTACTTTACACTTGTGCAGACTGAGTACATTTACACTTTGTGCAGACTGAGATTAACCGTTGCACTATGCTGTCAGACTGTAGTACCTTTACACTTGTACAGACTGAGTACATTTACACTCTTGCAGACTGAGTACTTATCACTTGTGCAGATGAGTGCAGTTCACGTCTGTGCAGACTGAGTACATTTACACTTTGTGCAGACTGAGTACATTACATTAAATTCTCTCTTTGCTGACTAGAGTACATTACACTGTTGCAGACTGAGTACATTTACCTCTGTGCAGACGAGTACATTCACACTCTGTGCAATACTGAGTACATTTACCTCTGTGCTGATGAGTACAGTTTTCACTCTGTGAAGACGATGAGTACATTTACACTCTGTACAGATGCAGTGATACATTTACACTTGACAGACTGAAAAACATTTACACTCTGTGCAGACTGAGTCATTACACTCTGTGAGACTGAGTACATTTACACTCTGTGCAGACTGAGTACTTACACTTTGTGCAGACTGAGTCATTACACTCTGTGCAGACTAGAATTACATTACACTCGTGCAGACTGAGTACATTTACACTTGTGCAGGCTGAGTACATTTACACTCTGTGAAGATCGAGTGCAGTTACACTCTGTGCAGACTGAGTACATTTACACTCTGTGCAGACTGAAGTACATTTTACACTTGTCAGACTGAGTACCATTTAAGTACACTGATGCATGATTGATGAGGTACACTTACTTGTGCAGACTGAGTACATTTACACTGTGTCAGACTGAGTACAGTTACACTCTGTGCAGACTGAGTATCATTTACCTCTGTGCAGACTGAGTACATTTACACTCTGTGCAGACTGAGTGCAGTTACACTCAGTGCAGACTGAGTACATTACACTCTGTGCAGACTGAGTACATTTACACTTTGTGCAGACTGAGTACATTTACACTCTGTGCAGACTGAGTACATTTACACTCTGTGCAGACTGAGTGCAGTTACACACTGTGCAGACTGAGTACATTTACCCTCTGTGTAGGCTGAGTACATTTACTCTCTGTGCAGACTGAGTAATTTACATTATGTACAAGTTTTTACTCCTTTTACACTCTGTGAAGACAGTGAATATACATTATGTGTGTTTCAATGTCTTCGGCAGACTTAGTACATTTCCACTCTATGCATACTTAGTACATTTACACTCTGTGCACAGTTACATGTAGTACATTTACACTCCGTGCAGACTAAGTACATTTACACAGACTTAGTACTTTTACACTCTGTGAAGACAGTACATTTACACTCTGTGAAGACAGTACATTTACACTCTGTGAAGACAGTACATTTACACTCTGAGAAGACAGTACATTTACACTCTGTGAAGACAGTACATTTACATCTATGTGAAGACAGTACATTTACACTCTGTGAAGACAGTACATTTACACTCTGTGAAGACAGTACATTTACACCCTGTGAAGACAGTACATTTACACTCTGCTAAGACAGGTAGAAAGAAACTCTTGGGAGAGCTAGACAACAGAAGGTCTTCAGAGAAGTAACCCCCTTCAGTAAAGTGTTTCGGCCCTGTCTACACTCTGTGAAGACAGTACATTTACACCCTGTGAAGACAGTACATTTACACTCTGTGAAGACAGTATATTTACACTCTGCTAAGACAGGTAGAAAGAAACTCTAGGGAGAGCTAGACAACAGAAGGTCTTCAGAGAAGTAACCCCCTTCAGACAAGTGTTTCGGCCCTGAATTCCTTACACTCTCGGGGGGCCGGGCCACATCCAGGTCATGACTCCTGGATGCCCTTCTGCTGTTGTCTATTAATTTTTTTTTTTTTCACGCCGGGGAGCGAACCTGGGCGATTCTGCGCTTCATAACTGCGGTACGCGGTTTTACCAATGTGCTAACGGGGCACACATCATCTGTACGGAATTTAATCCTTATGAAGTTCACTTTTGGTTCCTTCTTGCCCAGATCCAGCTTGAGCTCCTTTCTGCTGCCTCTGCCATCGCTTTAAGGGCTCTAGTCCTCTTCTTCCCAGAAATGGCGAGTTGTTTCATGAGATCATAAGCGGAGGTGCCCACAAACCCTCTTGCCCCGACCTCTATGGCGAAGATTTTGATCCGCAGCCCTGCTTTCTTCAGGGTGCTGGCAAGACCGGCGTATTTTTCGGTCTTGTAGATATGTGCTTCTTCCATTCTGCTTTCGTATGGCACAGTGAGTTCTATCAGAATCACTTGTTTCGAGGAGTCAGAGTGGAGAGCGATGTCTGGTCTCATGCCTGTCTTGCTGATGACATCTGGGTAATTTCTCCACTCTGGGAGGTCTGCTGTACACTCCCAGTCGACTGCTCCATCCAGAAGACCCTTTGGCAATGTGCTGGTTGTCATAGCACTTTCGGGCCAGACCTGCTTCCCTCCTGCTTTGTAGAACGTTGTCATAGCAATTGGTGCGTTTGGGGTCATGGTTTTTTCGCTAACCACGTCTGTGATCACTTTCAGAACTTGGTTGTGCCTCCAGTATACCTTCCTTGGGCTAGCGCTACTTTGCAAGAGCTTAGGACATGTTCCACTGTTTGTTTCTTCTGACAGAGCGGACATGCTGGGTCGTCTGATTTCCCCCATTTCACTAAGTTTGCATTCGAGGGGAGCAGGTCATATACAGATCTGAGGAGGAAGCTTATCCTTAGAGGAGCCATGTGCCACATATCGTTCCAGCTGAGACTTCTTTGGAGTGCACTGTCCCATGTTGTCCATTGCCCCTGTTGACCTTGCTGGACTGCCTTCTGCACTCTTTTGACATCTTCTTCTTCCTTCAACTCCTGTATGATCATGTCTCTTTTTTCCTTCCCTTTGGCTTTGGACCACCACTGCATTTTTGTTGCTCCCAGTCCCTGTCTGTTGGTTTGCGTGTGTCCAATTATTTCTTTGATGCTGAGGTTTCTCTTGGCATTGTTTACAGCCTCTTGGACTTTCCACTTTCTGCCAGTTCTCAGCTTTGGATGAACTGATCTCACGATATTGTCTTCCGATATCCTCCAGCATGCTCAACAGTCTTGCTTTTCCAACTTTGTATTCCTCCACTATGGATTTGAGAGGTAGCTTCAGCATTGCTTGACGACAGTAGAATGCAACATCGGTGAGACCAGGTGGGACACCGAGCCATTTTCTTGTGTATTTGTTGATTTTGGCTTCCATTGCTTCGACTGTGCTGGTGCAAATGTTATAGATTAGCAGTGGCCACAGCAGCTTTGGTATCAGCATGAACTGTAGACACTAGACTTTGTATTTGCCTGGCAGTCCGCAGTTATCGATTTTCTTCAGACCTTCTTCTGCTGTTTGCTTGGTTTCACATCCCCTTTGTGTGTCTTTCGGGGAGTCATCATACCATCTTCCGAGACTTTTTACTGGCTCTTCTGTGACAGTGGGGATGGCTTGGTTGGCTACCATGAATTTGACTGAATCTGCCACTTTTCCTTTTCGCAGTGAGAGACTTCGGGATTTCTTAGGTTTGAACCTCATTCTTGAAGAGGCCACCAGCTCATCCAGCTGCTTTAAGATTCGGTGTGTCTCTTCCTCATCCGTGGACAAGACTGTTGTGTCATCCATGAAAGCTTTCAGAGGAGGCATCTGGTATCCATCTTCCAGATTCACTGGACCTGAACTCTTCATTGCAGCTTTCAAGATGACTTCCATTGCCAACACGAACAGTATGGGAGAGATTGCACAGCCCATTGCAATGTCCACCTCTAGGTCTATCCAGTCCGTGGTGTATTCTTTGGTAGAGAACCGCATTGAGAACCCTTGGAAATACTTCCTCAGCATTGTTCGGATGTTTTCTGGGATGTGATACATTTCAAGAGCCAGCTGGATCATATTTACACTCTGTGAAGACAGTACGTTTACACTCTGTGAAGACAGTACGTTTACACTCTGTGAAGACAGTACATTTACACTCTGTGAAGACAGTACATTTACACCCTGTGAAGACAGTACATTTACACTCTGTGAAGACAGTATATTTACACTCTGTGAAGACAGTACGTTTACACTCTGTGAAGACAGTACGTTTACACTCTGTGAAGACAGTACATTTACACTATGTGAAGACAGTACATTTACACTCTGTTAAGACAGTACATTTACACCCTGTGAAGACTCAGTACATTTACATTTTTTTGTGTTGTCAGTGTCTTGGGCAGACTGAGTACATTTGCACTCTGTACGTTGTCAATGTTTTGATATACTGATTCAGTATGTCTGATAAACATAGTGAAATCCTTTTCATGCATCCAGGTCGATGTTATAGTTACGTTGTTGAAATGTGGAGGAGATCACGAATATCGAGAGTGATTGAAAAAGACTTATACACAGACATCAACCCATACACCATATGGGAATTCAAGACATTCCCAACGCACACAGACTCATTACAAAAGCTCATGCATTACTATGATCATTTTGGATCATTTCCATAATAGGGCATCTATTGCACCAGTGCATAGGGAAGTTATTTCTATTACAGAGACGCCATCTTGAGACACTGAAACTGAAATTGAATACGACGTAAAGAAAGGAGGCTACGTTCCAAGTTTCCTGACCATGACCCATCATGGGTGTTGTTTTCAAGTTGACAGTGACGTGGAAATATTGACTGGCCAGACCGAAATGGTTCCAATCATTGTAAGTCTGCTGTGAGCAAATTGAGTTATGACTGTTGCATCGCTAATAGACAAGTAGATTCCATGGAGACTGTGACAGATGCAACATTTGTGAAGAAAGAAAAACGTAAAAGAGCCCTTTTTATATTACTGGTAATACCCCAGTCCTTATGGACAGAACTTGAGACATACACATACAAAAAAGAAAAATGTCGGCGTTGTACTATATTGCTATGGATAGTTCTTTTTGGTTCTAGAGAAAACACGCAAACAGGTAAGATAATTGACCTTAAAATCTTTCTAGGAAATGTCTTCATACATAACGGTAGAATTAACATAACGAACACCTATTTTTGCATGCCTTTTTAAAAGAATTAAGCTATATATATATTTTTGTTGTTGTTGTTGACAATACAAGTTTACTACTGAAGAGTCAATTTTTTTCACTCATACTTATGCAAATTTTGTCTATTACAACAAGTTAAAGAATTCCATTGACGAGTTGCCATGGTGCAGTGGTTAGCCTAACAAAACACCGACTGAAAGATTGTGGGTTCAGTTCTTCATCAGTCCTCTCAAAAGCATTATGGCCTATTTCTGCCTCAACCAGCTTTTATAGAGAGCTGAATGTACGATGAGCTTATTTGGAAGGCTGGGTCTACACAGTCAGTCTCATCCATTTCATGGACGCGTCATTGATGGAGTTGTTCAGAATCTCATTACCAACATCGCAGGTGTCTGTATCTCTCAGGCCTGGTTGATGCAGAATGCATTATGATAATAAGCGTAGAGTACAGCTTTTGTCACGCGGTCTCAATCCTAGATGGAAGTCCATAGCATCATGATTAGCATCCTCATCGTCGTCACCATCGTGGCGTTGAAAACTTTTGTCGCAGCTCGTTTGGCCAATAATATCACGTAGAAATAGGGAATAATCAAAACACACCAAACCGAGGTAAGCACAAATGAAACTGTCTGGAGGCAATGATCCTTAAGAAAAAGAAAAGAACACTGCTAATATGGCTTGACCATTCTCTGTAATTTTTTGCGTCAGGTCCAACAACACAAAGATGCAAAGGGTACAGAGAAATAGGAAAAGGAGAGAGAGACAGACAAGAGAGAGAGGAGAGAGAGAGAGAGAGAGAGAGAGAGAGAGAGGGAGAGAGAGAGACAGAGAGAGAGAGAGAGAGAGAATGGACAGACTGACAGAAAGAGAGAGAAACAGAGAAAGAGAGAGATACAGAAAGAAAAGAGAATAGAGAGAGAGAGAGAGACAGACAGACAGACAGAGACAGAGACAGAGACAGCAAGACAGAAAGACAGAAAGACAGAGACAGAGAGAGAGAGAGAATGGACAGACTGACAGAGAGTGAGAAACAGAGAAAGAGAAAGATAAAGAGAGAAGAGAGAGAGAGAGAAAGAGAGAGTGAGAGAAATAAATAAAAGATCCATGCATGTGTGTTTATGTGAGAGAGAGAGAGAAACAGAGAGACAGAGAGACAGAGAACAGAAAGAGACAGAGAACAGAAAGAGACAGAGAGAAGAGACATGAAGAGAGAGAGAGACAGAGACAGAGACAGAGACAGAGACCGAAACAGAGAGACAGAGAGGGAGAGAAATGAATACACGATCCATGCATATGTCTTTATATATGTGAGATATATAGAGAAATAGATAGATAGATAGACAGATAGATAGACAGATAGATAGATAGATAGACAGACAGATAGATAGATCGATAGATAGATAGAGAAATAGATAGATAGATAGGCAGATAGATAGACAGACAGATAGACAGATAGATAGATAGATAGATAGATAGATAGATAGATAGATAGATAGATAGATAGATAGATAGATAGATAGAGAGATAGAGAGATAGAGAGATAGAGAGATAGAGAAATAGATAGAGAGATAGAGAGATAGAGAGACAGAGACAGAGAGACAGAGACAGACAGACAGACAGACAAAGACAGAGACAGACAGACAAAAAGACAGACATATATATAGACAAAGACAGACAGACAGACACAGACAGACAGACATATATACAGACAAACAAACATATATACAGACAGAGAGAACAACAGACAAACGGACGGAGACAAATGCATACACAATAAAAACTCCATGTGTATGCAGGGAAGTGGGGAAGGAGAGGGGAGGATGCATTCTACTTTTGTCCCTCAATATCTACAGTAGATTTGTTCCCTGCCAATATATTCTATCGCTGTCAGTGTCAATATTGTGTGTCGTCTGCTTTGATCAGAGCGGAAGGGGAAAGAGGTGGACTTCCGGTCCATTACCGATAACTGGCATAGGGAGACAGTATGGTCACATTCAGAGACCCTGAAGAACTCTCTCAGTCAGGGCTGTTGGGGAGAAACTGGATGAAGAGAATGTTAGGAACAGCAATCTGAGTCTGTTCCGTGCAGCGTCCATACAATGCTCTCCCGCTGTTGTGACAGCAGGGTCTGAGTTAGGGCAAACAAGGCCTGTAACTCTTAATGACAGGAAACAGCAGGGCGCGCAACTCTTTTATTGACCGGAAGATTAAGTATGTCTCCGTACAGCTGGGTTTTTATTTATTTATTTGTTGTTGTTGTTGTTCTTTCTTCGTGTTTTCTGTTTGTTTGTTTGTTTATTTTTGTTCTTGTTTAACCCTTCAGTTCCCGCACCCTGTCCACCAGCATCCTGCATTGTCGATCAACCATTCTAGCAAAACAAAAGGTTACACTTTAGACTCCCTCACCCTATCCACCAGCAACCTGCATGGTGAGGGAATCAAGGGGCTAAGTTTTTGCGGTTGGTAGATAGGGTGAGGGAGTCAAGGGTTAAGTTTTGCAGTTGGTGGATAGGGTGAGTGAGTAAAGGGGTTAAGTTTTTGCAGTTGGTAGATAGGGTGAGGGAGTAAAGGGGTTACGTTTTTACAGTTGGTAGATACGGTGAGGGAGAAAAGGGGTTAAGTTTTTGCAGTTGGTAGATAGGGTGAGGGAGTAAAGGGGTTAAGATTTTGCAGTTGGTGGATAGGGTGAGGGATAAAGGGGTTAAGTTTTTGCAGTTGGTGGATAGGGTGAGGGAGTAAAGGGGTTAAGTTTTACAGTTGGTAGATAGGGTGAGGGAGTAAAGGGGTTAAGTTTTTGCAGTTGGTGGATAGGGTGCAGGAGTCAAGGGGTTAAGTTTTTGCAGTTGGTGGATAGGGTGCCGGAGTCAAAGGGTTCACGTGGCTGGTTGGTTCTTGTGGTTAGAGCCCTGGACTCAGAGTCTGACGTCTGGAGTTTTATCCCAATAGCAACATTAAAAACTTTTCAGTCTTTTTCTCCTAATGTTTGTTCTGGTGTTTGTTTGTTTGTAATCTTACGCTTGACAAAGGCCAATTGACCGAAAATGTGTGCCTGTCTTGTCTTGTTGTGTTAAATACGCGTTCTTATTCTTCTTTCGTGTTTTGTTTTTTTCCTGGTTCCTGTTTGCTTGAACGCGGGCAGTTACACTTGTTTTGGATGTCCTGTTGGCTGCCCATCTTAATGTTTCCATCGTTCTGGTGGTGTCAGCTTGTTGTTTCCTGGTTCCTGTTTGCTTGAACGCGGGCAGTTACACTTGTTTTGGATGTCCTGTTGGCTGCCCATCTTAATGTTTCCATCGTTCTGGTGGTGTCAGCCTGTTGTTTCATAGGTTCCTGCCACCCTCACCTCTGTTCAGCTCAAGACCTTTATTGGCGTAGGGTTTTGTGCAGGCTAGAAGAGTCTGCCTGATATTTCTTGACATATTTGGGTGGAGCGCATAAGGAATTGTCCGAAATAGAGGAGTGAGGAGAAGAGTGGCTGATTGGTTCAGACTTTCTCCTGCCAAGAATTAAACACGAGGTTCCAGGGATCGTTCACCGTTAAATTAAGGCCTTGACTTTTCTCCTCAGTTTGACCGGAAAATTGAACTGAACGTCTAGTCCTTCAGAAGGGACGAAAAGCGGGTCGGACCCATGTACCCTCTGGCCCGCGCATGCTAAAGCTCCCACGGCAGTTGAACATCTTGAAGAGTGAGGCATTCACCCAGCTACCCTGGTATAAAACATTGGAGAGGTATGTGCATGTCCCAGGTCCCTCCCCACGAAGATCAATTAACCGTCTTGCCTTTCTAAAGTCTTGGTAAAAAAAATGGGTGGCGCTGCATTGCGGCGAGGCGCTCTCAAAGGAAAGAGAAGCCTGGGTTTTACATGGTGAATCCTCTGTGACAAAAGAAATGAATCTGAGTGTAATCAATACCTCTTAAACAAGTGTAATCAATACCTCTTAAACAAGTGTAATCAATACCTCTTAAACAAGTGTAATCAATACCTCTTAAACAAGGTAATCAATACCTCTTAAAACAAATCGTAATTCAATACCTCTTACACAAGTGCAATCAATACCTCTTACACAAGTTAATCAATACCTCTTACACAAGTGTAATCAATACCTCTTAAAAACAAGTGTAATCAATACCTCTTAAGTAACAAAACACAAGTGTAATCAATACCTCTTGAACAAGTGTAATCAATACCTCTTGAACAAGTGTAATCAATACCTTACAATGATCAATACTCTTGAACAAGTGTAATCAATACATCTTGAACAAGTGCAATCAATACATCTTGAACAAGTGCAATCAATACTCTTTAACAAGTGCAATCGATACATCTTAACAAGTGCAATCAATATCATCTTGAACAAGTACAATCAATACCTATTGAACAAGTGTAATCAATAACTCTTAAACAAGTGTAATCAATACCTCTTAAACAAGTGTAATCAATACCTCTTAAACAAGTGTAATCAATACCTCTTGAACAGGTGTAATCAATACCTCTTGAACAAGTGCAATCAATACCTCTTGAACAAGTGCAATCAATACTATTGAACAAGTGTAATCAATACCTCTTAAACAAGTGCAATCAATATCTCTTAAACAAGTGTAATCAATACCTCTTAAACAAGTGCAATCAATACCTCTTGAACAAGTGCAACCAATACCTCTTGAACAATACCTCTTAAACAAGTGTAATCAATACCTCTTGAACAATACCTCTTAAACAAGTGTAATCAATACCTCTTACACAAGTGTAATCAATACCTCTGAAACAAGTGTAATCAATCCCTCTTAAACAAGTATAATCAATACTTCTTAAACAAGTGTAATCAATACCTCTTAAACAAGTGTACTCAATACCTCTTAAACAAGTGCAAGCAATACCTCTTTAGCACGTGCAATAAACCTCTTAAACAAGTGCAATCAATACCTCTTACAAGTGCAATAAAGACCTCTTACACAAGTGCAATCAATACCTCTTAAACTAGTGCAATAAACACCTCGTTAACAAGTGCAATAAACACATCTTTAACAAGTGCAATAAAGACCCTCTTACACAGTGGAATAAACACCTCTTAAACAAGTGCAATTAATAACTCTTAAACAAGTGCAATCAATAACTTTTTAACACGTGCAATCAACACATCTTAAACAAGTGCAATCAACACCTCTTAAACAAGTGCAATAAACATCTCTTAAACAAGTGCAATAAACATTTCTTAAACAAGTGCAATCAATAACTATTAAACAAGTGCAATCAATACCTCTAAACAAGTGCAATAAATACCTCTTAAACAAGTGCAATCAATACCTCTTATACAAGTGCAATAAATACATTTTAAACAAGTGCAATGAAAACCTCTTTAACAAGTGCGATAAATACCTCTTAAACAAGTGCAATAAACACCTCTTAAACAAGTGCAATAAACACCTCTTAAACAAATGCAATCAATACCTCTTAAACAAGTGCAATAAACACCTCGTTAACAAGTGCAATAAACGCATCTTTAACAAGTGCAATAAAGACCTCTTACACAAGTGGAATAAACACCTCTTAAACAAGTACAATCAATAACTCTTTAACACGTGCAATCAACACCTCTTAAACAAGTGCAATAAACACCTCTTAAACGAGTGCAATAAACATTTCTTAAACAAGTGCAATCAATAACTCTTAAACAAGTGCAATCAATAACTCTTAAACAAGTGCGATAAATACCTCTTAAACAAGTGCAATCAATACCTCCTGACAAATGCGATAAATACCTTTTAAACAAGTGTAATCAATACCTCTTAAACAAGTGCAATACATATCTTTTAAACAAGTGCAAAGAAAACCTCTTTAACAAGTGCGATAAATACCTCTTAAACAAGTGCAATAAACACCTCTTAAACAAGTGCAATAAACACCTCTTAAACAAGTGCAATATATATCTCTTAAACAAGCGCAATCAATACTTCTTAAACAAGCGCAATAAATACCTCTTAAACAAGTGCAATAAACTCCTCTTAAACAAGTGCAATCAATAACTATTAAACAAGTGCAATCTATACCTCTTAAACAAGCGCAATAAATACCTCTTAAACAAGTGCAATCAATACCTCTTAAACAAGTGCAATCTATACCTCTTAATCAAGTGCAACAAATACCTCTTAAACAAGTGCAATCTATACCTCTTAAACAAGTGCAACAAATACATCTTAAACAAGTGCAACAAATACCTCTCAAACAAGTGCAATCAAATACCTCTTAAACAAGTGCAACAAAATACCTCTTAAACAAGTGCAACAAATACCTCTCAAACAAGTGCAATCAAATACCTCTTAAACAAGTGCAACAAATACATCTTAAACAAGTGCAACAAATACCTCTCAAACAAGTGCAATTAGATAC